>JASFAX010004435.1:0-39365 GCA_030737875.1 Allium sativum
TGTAAACATGTGTTTGAGACATGTTATGTTTGGTGCATGCAAGTGGATGTAAGTGTTAGCTAGTGGTTGCTTTTGGATGCATATACACACCCATTACGCACTAGATCGGCTCCATCACTTCCATATTGCATATGCATGAGTGGATTTTTATATATATGGATTGAAACTTGATGTGATATCATATGGATAATGCATTTGAATGGATGATTGTGCACTCATATAGAAGTTATAAAGTACCATAGGAATAACTGCATACATGTTGAACTCATAGCATTAACATAATTCGCATTAAGGAGGTCAACTGAATCAGTGGACTGCCTGATCTTTTGCATTAGTATTGGGACATGTACACACAACCTTGCATATGTTCATATAGCATTAGAAATATTTTTAAGAACAATGGATGCCTGTGATTGTTGGTTGAGTAGATAGATGTTGGATGTTAGGATACATTCTTCTTAACTTAGAGATTTCGGGGACGATATCCTTTAAGGAGGGGAGAATGTAACACTCCGTATTTTCTGTGAATATTAGAATTAACAAATCTAAGAACACTTAATTTTAAATGTGGGAATTAAGTAAAATGGGTTGCGCCATTGCATTCGTCTCAGAATTCTGCTTGAGATAGAGTCCGAGTTTGCGTGAATCCGACTCCATACGAAGAAGTTATGGAGGTTAGAAGATTTCAAGTTTAAGCAGAAAATAAATATAAATAATAATTATAATCAAAACCCAGTTCAAAATTCAAAATTCAGACAGAATAGGCTGAGCGGGAAATTTCCCGCTCAGGGTGTCGACCCCCCAGGGGGAGTCGACATAGGTGTTGACCCCCGTATAGGGGAGTCGACATAGGTGTCGACCCCCCTGTAGGGAGTCGACCACTTTGTGATCTGCTTCCTATGATGAATTTTTGTAGCTTTGAGCTGATGTGGCCTTCCCTGATTGGCCAATGACTAATTTCTGAGGTATTAGGGCTTAAGTGTCATGCTATGGCTGGCTGGATGACACATCTCTTTGGTTTGATGGCTCAGATTTCTTCTATAATAATCTAAAGGCTAGAATTAATCCAAGACCTCTATATATACGTAGCTAAACCTAGACCCTAACCTCATAACCCTAAAACTATGGTGTCGTCATGCTGTTCATCTACAAGCTAGCCTAAGCCTCTTTCATCTTATCCAAAATAGAAAATCAAATCCAAACTAGTAATCGATTAGAAGAACTTCAAATCAAATGTCTACATCAAAGGATAGCTTTTCGAATTCAGAAATCAGATCCCAGAGTACAAGATCCGTCCTTTTTCTGTATGTTCATGTTATTTTCATATTTAAACACCCAATAGTAATCTTGGCATGTAGTAAAATGGATCTAAGTCTATTCTTGATGATGAGACAATCTTTTCAGATTTACCCCTATCTTTCTATTGAATCTATGATTTCACATGCCTAAGAAGTTATTATATTGATTCAATCATGCCTATCTTTGTTGAACATCGAATATATTATCCTTTTTGGTTCATGATGCTATTCTTATGCCTGCGATAATGATTATATCAGCTAATTCAAGAATATATCTTCGTTGGATCTAATTTTTTTTATTAGGTCTGTTGTTACATGCCTATTTTATGCCTATTCTTATTTTATGTTTCTTCTCTCTCTCTTCCCCTATTTCCTTTTTCTCTTCTGAACCTGGGTTACCTTCGAACCTAGGCTGAAATCGTGAAATACGAACGATTTGGAATAAGGGGAATATTTGGGTATAACCTAGTTTGGTGTAATTTATATTTGGGAATAATCTATTTCGTAATGGTGGAACATAATTTATAACTTGTGATTTGGGGCATAATTGTTATTGTTGCAAACTTGGGAAAAATTGGGATATTAAAACTAGATTGGGCATAACTATTGATTTGGAATGCCAAGCATAATGTATATTGTGATTTTGGGGCATGACTATTATTGCAAATTTTGGAAGATTAGGTGTAACCTATTTTGAGCAATAACTTGTAATTGAATTTGTGGGGCATAACTTGCAATTGGCTTAGTTGGGCAGAACTTGAGAATTGGAACATGACTAGTTTTGTAAAATTTGGGATAATTAGCATATAAAATCTAGACTTGACATGAATGGTAAATATGTAAATTGGCTAAAAGATGAACGTGCCTAACCCGAGGTTAGATTGAGTTGCGGTGTAAGATTGCCAAGAACCGCCCGACACATCCAGCGACCGCAACAATATAGATCTAATGTGAGAGGTTAGCGCATTAAGCCCAAAACCCGAGGTTAGAATGAGTTTGCGGTAGAAGTCTGACCGGAACCTCCCAGCACATCCAGCAACCGCAAACAACAGTTCTAATGTGAGAGGTTGAGGCATTAATAAATGAACTAATTATAATGAACGGACATGCTAAGAATGGTAGAGTTAAGTAACACAAGAGGGCAACACTTAACCAATGTAACATGACAAGTGGTAGGGTTAATTTAACAAAAGAGGGCAATATTTAATCAATATAACACGGTGAATGAGTGTGGTTAAGTTAATGGGAAACACTTAACCAATATAACATGATGATTGAACAGGGTCAAGTTAATAGGAAACACTTAACCAATACAACATGATGAATGGGAAGGGTTAAGTTAATAAGAAACACTTAACCAATATGACATGTTAGGTGGGTGGGTTAAGTTAACATGGACAAGAAGACAACTTAACCAATATTACAAGAACAAAGTGGATAGGGTTAAGGCAAGCTTAACCAATAATACATATGGACTTGATAAGGGGAAAAGGTTAAGTAAATCTTGGGTAAGTGGGTAATATTAGTATATATAGGCCCACAAACTTAACTGTTAAATAAACATGCGTGAATCAGTGAGAAGGTTAAGTAACATATGAATAGGCAACACTTAACCAGTACAACATGTTAATTAAGCAAATGGGTGGGGTTAAGTTAAATTGAGAACATTTAACCATTATAACATGTTGATTAGGAAACCCTAGTAACGGGGACCCATTTCAGCAGTAACCCACATTGATGTATCATGATACCCTGAGCTAGGCAGGGTGGGGCACGATTACTGGGCTGATTATAAGTGGTCAAAATAGCAGCGGGTGGTGTAGCAGTGTAGTTACGATGGAGTATGTGCGTGCACGTGCTCCGAAGTAGAAAAGCAGGCACTGGGCATCAGTAGTATACATTGTGCATCTTGAATTGTGTCGGGTTGCCATCATAGGAATTGATACACCCCATGGTGGGGCCAGCACAAGTGTCTACATACCAGCGGGGATGAATGACACAAGTAATAAATACATACAAGCGAGGTCGAATGATACAAGGAAAAATTAATACAAGTAGGGAGCTAATCGATAGGGTAGTAAGGGTACATCTAACATCTTCACGACAATTAGGCTGATTGAGGTAAGATCCTCATACTAGATGTGTTTCTAAAGGCTACAACAATTGCAGGGTTGGGATCAACTTATTATATAACATAGGATACTAGTTGGGACACTAGCAGGATACAGATCCTTTTCCATAGGATACTAGTTGGAACACTAGTAGGGAACACGAATCGTTATATAAAAGACAATAGTTAGGATGCTAGTTGGGTGGTGCAGAGAAAATACGAAATCAGAGAAAGAACCAAAGCACATTCAGTGTATCTTACCTTGTCATATCTAACGATCATCGTTTGTTGTCTTGCTACGATTATTATCATGTTTATGACTGGTATCCAGTTTATTCATGTCATGATGCTTTTACATATTTACATGCTAAAAGTCATTGGTCTACTAAGCTTTATGTCTGACTCTGTTTTGTTTCACTTTCTTATCTTCCGTCCGTCCCCCCCCGGTTTACAGGGAGGGAATATTTCCACTTAGATCAGTATTCTTTCCAAGCTCGAAGATAGACGATGTATTTCTTTGGACTCTCCTTTCCACAGCTATGGCTGGCTCATGCTTTATTGGGGAATATCATTGTCATTTCATGCTACTTTATTTTGTTAAACAAGACAGTTGCTTTGTTGTAATGGGTATTGGAGTTTTAGTGCTAGAAAACAATCTTTGTACAAGATGTTTTACCAAGTTGTTGTTTTACCAATATAGTAAAGTTTTATTTATTTTCCGCTGTTTAAATTTTGTCTGTTTTGTAATTTATCTGTTCTATACACTTGTGACGCTCCACTGAAGTTAATGCATTCCCTTTGTGAGTGACCTTAACGGAGGTGGGGTGTTACAATTGGCCTCGACCAAAAACCATAACGGAAGTCGGAAGCTTTCTTGGATTGGCATCATTCTATTGAAGGTTTATTCCACACTTTAGTAGTGTGATGGCTCCTGTTACTGATTGCATGTAAGGGAAACAATTTACATGGATAGAGGAAGCTCAATTTTCTTTTGAGAAGATTAAGGAACTTTTGACGACCGCACCAGTCTTTGTGTTGCCAGATTTCCAGCTATTATTTGAATTGCACACGGATGCATCGAAAGTTGGAATATGAGGAGTGTTGAGTCAAAAGGGCCATCCTATTGCCTATTTAGGTGAGAAGCTATCTGGAGCAAAGATGAGATACAATACGTATGACGTGGAGTTTTATGCTATTGTACAAGCCGTCAAGCAATGGAGACACTATTTGTTTCATAAGGAGTTTGTGCTACATACTGACCATGAAGCTTCGAAGCATTTGCAAAGTCAAGATAAGATTGCTGTTAGACACGCGTCGTGGATTTCTTATTTGCAACAATTTACATTTGTTGTAAAACACAAGTCTGGAGTAACTAATCGCATAGCTAATGCTTTGAGTCGGTTTTGATGTAATTCCAGAACTGCTAACAACCGATCCATATTTCTCGCAGGTCATAGCCAAGGTCAAGGAAGGAAATATAGAAGATTATGTGCTAATCAATGGTTTCCTATTTAAAGGAAATCAATTATGTATTCCAGATTGCATTTTAAGGATGAAAATTGTCAAAGAATTACATGAGGAAGGACACGTGGGCCGTGATCGTACTTTAAAACTGATCGTTGATTCTTACTTTTGGCCGTCTACGAGGAAAGAGGTCAAGAAGTTTGTGTAAAGATGCTATGTTTGCCCAGTATCTATGGAAACTTCCACTAATGCTGGATTATACATGCCGTTACCTATACCTACTAAGCCATGGATAGACATTAGTATGGATTTTGTCTTGGGATTGCCGAGGATGCAACGAGGCAATGATTCTATCTACGTAGTAGTAGATCATTTTTCGAAAATCGTTCATTTTATTGCTTGCAAAAAGACGGTAAACGCTGTGAATGTTGCTCAATTATTATTCAAAGAGATCTATCAACTTCATGGATTACCTGAATCCATTGTCTCAGATAGAGATACACTTTTTCTAAGTCATTTCTGGAATAGTCTATGGAAAATGATTGGAACGAAGCTGAAATTTAGCAGTGCTTATCATTTGCGAACAGATGGACAAACAGAAGTGGTGACTAGATCTTTACGAAATTTATTGAGATGCCTTGTGAAAGATAATTTGAAAGGTTGGGATGCGAAATTGTGTCAAGCTGAGTTTGCACACAATCATGCTGTCAATCGAAGTATGGGTTTCAGTCCATTTCAAATTGTCTATTCAATTGTACCGAGAGGACCCTTAGATTTGTCAACAGTTCCACCGTAGAAAGGAATTGTTAAACGAGCTAGTGATTTTGTTACTGAATTGCAGGAATGTCAAAAAGTTGTGTAGGAGAGATTGCTCAAGTCAAATACGAAATATAAACAATGGAAGATTTGAATCGATGAAATGTTAAATTCAAAGAGGGAGATTTCGTTTACGCAGTATTGACGAAAGATCGTTTTTCTGTTGGAGCTAACAACAAATTAAAGGCTCGAATTGTTCCCATAAAAAATGTGAAGAAAATTAATGATAATGCTTATCAGTTGAAGCTGCCAGAAGGTGTGTATACTTGGAATGTGTTCAATGTCAAATACCTAATTCCATACTATGAAGATGAGCTTATCAGCAAAGAAGAATGTGTGAATTCGAGGACGAATTTTTGTCAACCAAGGGAGGATGATGCATCGCACCATGGAAGATGCTTGTATGCGAGATATCGGTCGTACAGTGACCTAGAACAAAACGGGAGAAAGAGCAGATCGTCTAAAAAATTGAAGCTTGTAAAAGTTTAGAATCGGTCGTTCAACAATCTAACAGGGTCGTTCTCTGAGACAATGAATGATGGAAAGAAGCCTAACGATCCAACAAGCTCGTTCCCCAGCTTGAAGAGATAAAGAAGGATTAAGGAAGTATCATTGGATCGTGCGAGAATTGAATTGTTTGCTTTTGGATCACTCACTCCAGATTCGATCAATACTGGAGTGAGTGATCTAAAACCGAACAATTCAATTCTCGCACGATCCAACGATGCTTCCTTAATCCTGCTTTTTCTCTTTAAGCTGGGGAACGAGCTTGTTGGATCGTTGGGCTTCTTCCCATGATTCATTAGCTCGGAGAACGACCCTGTTAGATCGTTGGACGACTGATTCCCCACTTTTTAAAGCTACTTTTTCAGACGATCTGATCTTCCTCCCATTCCATTTTAGGTCACTGTACTACCGATAGCTCGCATACAAGCATCTTCCATGGTGCGCTGCATCACACCACTTCTAGCTAGATAGAAACGCATGCACTTCCTGTAGTCACAATCCCGTTTTTGACTCATACCGGGTGTGAGGCTAAAAAATTAATACTATAAACAAAGCTATGCTATTTAAAGCTATGCTTTGATCATCATCCACAAGGCCCTGCTTTTCAACTAAAGCCTTGATCATTTGCATCTTAGCATATCACATTATCAATCCAACCATACCATTGATTTCCACTAATATATAACCTCTAAGCTCGTACATCTCAGAGAAGGGTGTTAAGCAAGAGAATAAATTCTCTGCCACCAAACAGATATACATTTAGCAGAGATCAACGAATACAGCATAAAGGAATACAATGTCAGACACACCATCCATTTGCAATTCCTCTCTAGGTCTGAACGAAACCGAAGGCACCTTATTCCTCTTCCTATATGTGGAATACAGGAGAGAGACTCTCGCATATTCGGTCGACCTCCAAGCATGTCTAGATGATCACCAGTTATTACCTCATCTTGGGTGTATAGCCCAATCAAGACATCAGTAATCATCCAAAAGATGTGAAGATCTCCTGTCTTCAACCACCGTCTTTATCGTCGACTTTTAGTCATCATAACAGTTATTCAAAATGGGTTAAACCCGGTCTTTCCGAATAACTCGCATATCTTATAATCATGTGTTAAATACACAAAGATGGCACACATCTCATTCCAATCCAGAATATTCCTTTATTCAAATCTTTTCATCTTTAGGGAAAGGTTCCCATTAATTTTATCAAAGATAAGTTCTTTTAAACTTATTCGTTAATCTTCCTTTGGAAATGAAGCGACCCGAACTTCCCCGGTAAGGAAAGCCTGGATAATCTTGAGGACAAGACACAAAGGAACGCAGACAGAAGAATATTTTATTGTATATTACAACAATTCCATTAGAATACAAGAATATACAGAGTAATGAATAAATATTACACAGGAAATAACAGAGATTTAAATTACATTTAAATACATCACAGCGAAAAATAATACAAAACACAACTAGAAGGAGATATACGGATACAAAGCTTCCCGGATATCGTTCCAGCTGTAAACCAGGATCCTGTGAATTTAAATCTGCAAAATAAAAAATACTAGCTGCCCATGTCAAAATAAGGGCACCCAGAGTTTAGGTTAAAACAATAAACTCTAGGTCAGTCATGGGACTGGTGTGAGAACTAAAACAGTTATTAATCTTTATTTTTAAGTTAGGTAAATCAAGGGACCACACCGTATAACACGGAACGGGTTTCCTCCCAAGAAGTGCATATAACAACAGCGCAATGCTAAATAAAGAAAAATGAAGCTATTATAAGATCTAGGTCCTATCACACAATGCAACGCAAGCCGGGGGATAGGGTTTTCCCTTATAATAGCCAAACATGCTTAATACGTTTAAAACAAATCAATTGATACTATTATAAGTGCATAGTGTATGAAACAACTTCAAATCATAAGTATCAATCATAGACGGCATGGGTACCATATATCATGTCGCCATACTAGTTCTACAATTAAAACCGCAAAATCACGTATTTGGAAATTGGATTTCCATCTGTGAACCGAGGCAAGGGATCGTCCTCACCTTCTTCGAGACAATCTAGCCCATGTCTCAGGGTCAGAGCGCATCGACCCTTGGAGCGACAGGGCCGGTCCACCGATGTGGATTAAACTTAAATCCTGAACACTGCGTTTCCCCACCCTTTGGGGCGTAAATGAGCCAATGAATGACTCCTTCGGCTTCACATAGTCACTGATATATCTGAGGCGCCTCGCAACAGCAACAACCACATAAGTCAAACTCGTCAGGGCGTGTAATACCACTGACGCCACTTCTAACTAGAAGGAAACGCATGCCCTCCCTGAGGTCCTCTCCCGTTTCTAGTTCACAACCGGGGTGTGAGGCTCGCGAATCAACGCTACTGAAAGCTATGCCACACAGGCCGTGCTTTGATCATCAACCACAAGACTCTGCTTTTCAACAGAAGCCTTGATCATATTGCCACTTAGGCATGCCACACAAGCAATCACTCCATGCGTTTGATATCCATCAATATATAACCTCTGAGCTCGTACGTCTCAGAGAAGGGTGTTAAGTAAGAGAATAAATTCTCCGCCGCCAAAAAGATATATATTTAATAGAAATCAATCACACAGACTAAAATCCAATGTCAGACACATAGTCCATTTACAAGTTCGTTCTGGGTCTGAACGAAACCGGAGGCACCTAGTACCCTGCATATCCATCGATCCCCAAGTACGTCTGGACGACCACCAACTGATTCCCTCCTCTTGGGTGTACGGCCCAATCAAGATCATCAGTAACCACCCAAACGACATGAAGACCTCCGATCTTCAATTACCGTCTTCATCTTCGACACCACGTCGAATCAGTTATTCAGAATGGGATAAACCCGGTCTTTCTGAGTAACTCGCGTATATAATAAACAAGTGTTACACAAACATACATACGCCTCATTCCAACTCATTAGTCACTAACTGTAAATTAAAAAAAGAATAATTCCCCAAATATTAACCCTGAAGGCCGAAACCAACATTAGATCAGTACCCAGGAAACCGTTCTGCTTAGCTAACCTACAGTTAGTTTCTAAATTTTCACATTCTTAGGGAAAGGTTCCCATTAATTTTATCAAAGATAAATTCTTTAAATTTATTCTTTAATCTTCCTTTGAATATCACTTCAAACTAGTCGGGATAAGCGAACCACACCGAAGTAATTATTTATTTTATTTCCCAATCCCAACCTATTTATCCTATGAAGTAAAATTGGTTATACTTCATATCTAACACCACAGTGTTATCGGTAAATTCAATTACCATTTCACGTTCAAATCTAACTAAAGATTTAACTACCGCCTGGAGTAAAATTGATGATACTCCATTCTCGATCTTTTCAATCTAATTAAAGATTCATTGAAACTCCATTTAGTTTTAATCTTTGACTGGGTTAAAGAATCAGTGTCATTTAAAACACGGTTCACGATAAACCCCAAAATCACATCACATTTCAATCAGTCCATAACCGTAAATTAGCAAGTGAGCAATTCCTTAAGTATTAACCCCGAAGGTCGAAACCAACATCAGATCAATACCCCAGAAATCATTCAATTTAACTAATCTCTAGTTAGTTTCTGATTTTCTTAACTCCTTTGGGTCTAAGAACAGTATTATTGAAGATACCGTTCACGATAACCCAAAATCACATTCCATTAATTATCGGGTTAAAGAACAAGTGTTATTTAAAACACTGTTCACGATAAACCCAAAAATCAATACCAATTCAATTCCAATTAAATATTATTGAATTGGTACACTCCATTTAAATCTAAATAAAAAGATTTAATCTTTTTCTCAACTGGGCTTAAGAACAGTGTTAATGAAGACACCATTCACGACAAACCCAAATCACATTTGATATTAAATACAAGGCTCTGAATAGAAAATATATCGGCTTATATTCAATATCAAATTCTACGACCAACAAATATCGTATTGGAAATACCAATATCTATATATCTTTCAGATTTCCATAACGCTATCTGTATAATCACGAAATCCAACATTGAAATATTCCAAAGACAATTTCGGTTCAAAACCATTCCAATTTAATTATTGGAACTTCTTGTTATTTTTAGAACCATTTCAAATCCAATTTATGTTTTTAAAAATAAATAGAATTATAATACTAGTTCAAAACTAGTTCATTTCGATAAAAAACTATTTTTATCTTTTCAAATATGGAGTTTTTCGTCCTATTTCTTCACAAATCATTTCTTATGATTTTACACTAATTATTACTATTTTTAATAATTTTATCAAGGCCCGTACAGTCGATTTGCATCAACGGTCGTCGAACTGCACTTACAGCGACTTTTCCAAATTTGATTTGGACATAATCCCAAATCCAACCGTCATATTTCTAATTTCTAATATTCGTTAGAAAGCTCTTTTCGATATGAACCCAACGGTTCCGGTTTTAGGAGAATCCGACGGTCGGATCTCCCGAAATGTCCGTTCGAAGTCAATGGTCGAAATTCACAAACTGCCGCGGCGCAACGCGTTCTATTCAGGCCATTATATATATAATATATATATATATATATATTATATATTTCGTCGATTTCCTTTCAAAACGTATTTTATAAATCACTTTAATTTCGTTTTCGAAATGATTTCAACTTCATTTCAAATTCAAATCCAAATTGAATTTTTCCTTATGAATTCGTTTTAAATTCATTTCAAATTGATTTTAAATTCAATTCAAAACGATTTCAATCTAATTCGAATATCAATTCTATTCAGTTTAATGCGAATTTCAATTTTTTTAAATTTAATTTGAATTTCAATTCTTTTCACTTTAATTTGAATTTCAATTCTTTTCAATATAATTCGAATTTCTAAATCACTTTCAATATTCATGGAAAAATGAATAAAATCGATATAAATATCGTTCGCGTCAAAATGGCGCCAGTCTAATCAACACGGCTTCATATATTTCTATTTTCAAATATTCTATTTCAAATATTTCTATTTCAAATATTTCTTTTTCAAATATTTCTATTTCATATGTTTCTTTTTTTCAAAACTAAAATGAGGCCCAATCAATTACCATATAATGTTAATTATATGGATTTTCTACAACACATGTATAAAATAACAACGATAAATAATCAACCATCATCCAGAGTGCACCACACTACAGCATAAGCATTGAATATAAATAATTAACGCTTACACAGAAATACAACTAAAAACTCGGGACTAGTGTGCGTCAAATATCATCCCAATACCCGTGTGGGGTTTCAAACAATCAAACACAGATTTTATTCATGCGGTTGGGCGATGTGTAAAATTTATCGTCCCAATCAATATCAGTCAAATGTGTGTATATAAACAAATCGTTTGATTTGTTTATATTTATTTCATTTTAAATACACGTTAAAAATTCTATTTTCAAACTATAAAATATTCTTAACTATGTAAATATTTTATTTCATTTCACATGACATCACACAATCAACTACACATCAAAATCAAGCAAACAAGCATACAAGCCGTCCATGGTCTGTGGATGACGGGTGTCGGGTGCTATTAAACACCGTCTGCATCCTAGTATATATTATTAACTAGAAAAAGAAAATTAAAGGTGAGAAGTTCTCATAGAGGGTTCCACTCCGTCGTGCTTTGCTTTTGAACTACTAAATCGTCTTGATGTGCTTGAAATTCCTATGCAGTTCTTACCCCGCTGTTCATGATAAAAAATTATATTTTTATCACCTCATTTCAATAAATAAAAATTATATTTTTATTTCTACTTCATATATATTTTTCAACGCTTCTTTCTATATAAAAATTATATTTTTATATTCCTACTTCACATATAAAGATCGAATTTTTATTTCATCGATATAAAAATCACATTTTTATCTCAACACCTATATAATAAAAATCAGATTTTTATTTCACTACATATATAAAGATCAAATTTTTACTATCGATATAATATAAAAATCGTATTTTTATACCTCTACTAATATAAACATCACATCTTTAATATTTCTACTTTATAAAAATCATATTTTTTTATTATCATCCTTATATAAAAATTATATTCTTAGCTTCCTTCATATATAAAAATTATATTCTTATATACACTACTTCAAGATAAGAATAGAGCTCATATTTTTATTTCACTACATATATTGTAAAGATCATATCTTTATCCTTGCCATTTTATCCTTTCAAATCAATGTATTTTATATTTTTAAATCAAAGTGTTTTCATATTTTCAAACCAAGAAAAATCATTTCTTTGTATATTTAAAAAAATCCAATCTTTTTATAAAGAAAAAAAATCAAATCTTTCTACTACAATAAAAATCAATTCTTTCATAAACAAAAACCATTTGATTTTTATATGCAAAGTAAAAATCAAAATAAAAGAAATCAAAATCAAAGGAAAATATAAAAACTTACAGCGAGGTGGAGTGGTTCAGGTTGGTCATCAGAGAGGGAGGGGTTGCGGCCAGAGTGCGTGCGGTTTACAGTGGAGGAGAGAGAAGGAGGGGGTGCAGGTTTTCGAGATGGTGAAGCAGGAGGCGGCGGAGGAAGAAGAGGGGGCGCTGGGGTGTTGGCCGCGATTTGGGGTTCGAGGGGGGCTACGGCCAGCTAGAGGAGGAGGGAGAAGGGGACGGGGGAACGAGGAGGAGGGGGCGGTGGTGCGCGTTCTTGCGCGAGCGGAGGAGGCGCGGTGGACTTCGCCACCTTGGGTGGTGGCGGATGGGTGTTGGGCGACGGGGGAATCGCCTCCATCCCTGTCTTCTTTTTTTCTAATTGTGATTTGAACGACAGTGGGGGGGGGGGGGGGTTAGAGAATAAATATTATAATTTAATTATTTAATTTAATATTCCATTAAAGTTGACTTCTCTCTCGAACTCGAAACGAGACCCAACGACTATCGTCCCTAGCTAATTACCCCCATTCCGAACACAATGGGATATGTATCGTAAGCTGATTCAACTGTTTCAATAAGTTTTCGCCAAAATCAACATATCACTCTATATATTGAATTTGAACGCGTATTTCAATTTACTGGGGTTACATACTAATTCGAAAAATTCCAGAAAAATATTTTCTAGCTTCGTATTGACGATACGGTCCTAACAAAACTAGTTTCATCGAATTCTGAGACCGTTTGAAAAATGGCCATTTTCCAGTCGATTAAAATCAACTGAAACTGGTCAAATGCGTTTTCCTGTGCCACGCTCACATATTGATTCGAAAAATTATGAAATTTGAAACCCAGCAATAATTTGACATCGCGGATCCAACAAAAGTGGTTTCGTCGAAATCCGAGGTCGCTTGCAAAATTGTTGTTTTTAAGGGCCAGAATTCCATAGCGACTATTCTGAATTTTAAACTGGACGTATCTTTTGATTCCCGCTATGAAATTTCAATTTTTCAGATTCAATGGAAAGATATTGTGAAATGGATTCTAATATTTTTGGTTACGTTAAAATTCGGTTTATTTTGAACCCGGTACATTCATTTGAACTTTGAAATCGAATTATCGATCTACCACGCCATTTTCAATTCCTTTTATAATTATAAATAAAATTTTATATTCTAATGACGATTCGAATAAATATATACTTTCGAATTCTATTCAAAATAAATTTCTCGTCGTTATTATTTAAAATAATTCATTTTAAATATTCAAAATTCATTAAATTTGCAAAAATAAAAATTTTAAATTGGCTCGGATTTCCGGGTTATTACAGGATATCATTCTCAAAAGATTTTATTTTATCTTTTCACAGCTTAACCCAATTAAGGTTTATCAACTAGTCGGGATTATCGAGCGTTACCGAAGTAACCATTTAATCCATTATCCCAATCCCAACCTATTCATCCCATGGAGCAAAACTGGTAGTGCTCCATATCTAACACCCACACTGTTATCGATAAATTTAATTACCATTTCACATTTCAAATCTAATTAAAGATTTAGCTATCGCATGGTGTAAAACTGGTGGTACTCCTTCCTGAACATTTCTTGAATTTGGTAAATTTACTTACCTCATTCCCATTTCATTCTAATTAAAGATTCATTATAAATCCACTTAGTTTTATTCTAAAAAATCATTACTTAACGATTATTCAACTTTAGGAAAATTAATCCTGTCTTTAACTGGGCTAAAGAACCAATGTCGTTTAAAACACAACTCACGATAAAGCCAAAATCATCTTCCATTAAAATGGAACCTTCACGGAAATCATAACAGTATATAATCAATATAAATTTTAAAATCAGACTAATACTATAGAAGGAATAACGACAAGACATTTTAAATTCCATAAATAGTAAATGCCTTCCTTCACAGAAGCTCGTCTTGATTATCACTAGATCGAATTCAATTCAATTCCAATTTCTTTTTTTGAATTGGAAAACTTTACTTTGGAAAATTTCCATTAAGTCTTATCATAAAAATTTATAAATTCCAAATCTTAACTTCACTGTTAATCGGGTTTAAGAACTAATGTTGTTTAAAACATTGTTCACAATCATCCCAAAATCAACTTCCATTTAATTTCAATTATATTTGTTAACTGGAAAACTTCATTAAATTTTAGTTAACATTTTTTTATGCTTTTCTCAACTGGGTTTAAGAAGAGTGTTATTAAAGACACCATTCGCGAAAAATCCAAAATCCCATTTGATATTAAATACGAGGCTTTGAATAGAAATCATGTAGACTTATATTGAATATCAAATTCTGAAACCAACAGATATCGTATTGGTAATAAAAATATCTATATCATTTAAATTCCTCAACGATATCCGTATAATCGCAGAATCCAATATTGAAATATTCCGGAGATTATTTCCATCCAGATCCTTTCTGATTCATACATTGGAAAATTTTTGGTTATACTAAAACCATATCAATTCTTTATTCTAGTTACTAACCATTTCATTTAGATAAAAATATCTTTTATCTTTTCAAACATGGAGTATTTCAATATTTTCATATACATCAAAAATCGGACATCAAAATCATATTTTGATTCTTCATTGAATACTGTTTTAAAATATTTGTTACCTCTGAATTGGAATCATACTCAATCAATTACCATATAATTTTATTTATATGGATTTCATACATTGCATGTATACAAAAATAGTGATAAACAACTATTAAACATTTAATTCACATCCAGAGTGCAATTTGCAATTGTATAAGCATTAAATAATTAAATAATGCTTATAACAGTCTGTTAACAAATTGGTCGACAAACAACTAAACACAAGGGAGATATGCGAAGTTACTATCAACCCCAGACCCATATGGGGTTTTCAATCAACATCCAATGATCATTATTTTCATACTTGGGCGATATATAAAATTATCGTCTCAATATCCGTGTGGGGTTTACATCACAATCCATGTGAACTTATCTAATATTTTCACAGTTTAATATAATGATAACCATACAAATATAAACATCCATAATTCACCAAACAAATAATGGAATCATAGGCAGTCCATACATATTAAGTTATAAAGATAAATAACTGTACAAAAGATTTGAGTGAGAGAGTTCTCACTTGAAAACGATAAACATTCGATTGTTTACATCGGACATTTTTCTCCACCAAAAATTTCCCTTAGGTCCAAATCACTTCTAACTAGTTTCATTGCAAAACTCTCGTCGATACGGTTCCAACGGATCCAGTTTCGCTGAATTCTGATAACGTATGAAAAAGTTATGATCGTTTAAATTAAATTAATTATTTCATCCTTTGTTTTTCTCTATTTGGTTGTTTACATTGGATGTTTTCCTCCACCAAAAATTGTCATAAGCTCTTAATCACTCCAAATTAGTTTTATTGCAAAGCTCTCGTCGATACGGTTCCAATGCATCTTGTTTCGCTAAGTTCTGAGTTTATACGAAAAAGTTATAATCATTTAAAGATTTTTAATTTTTTTTCTCTATTCGGCCAATAATGGCCATGGGAATGGCTTAATGGCCGAATAGAAGCCATTCCCACGGCCATTAATGGCTGAACGACTGTTTTTCTTCAAAAAAATAACATAATTTATCTACGAAACATATCCAAAATGATATCATCCAATACCCGAAAGCCTATGATGTTATATACATGCAAACGAGGCTTCTATAACTCACTGAAGCAACTCATAACACCAAACTCCCATGCACAAACATTCATATAAGAGGTTTGCAATGATCCCTGATTATAAATTTCAAAAGGAGCAAATTTTTTTAATCAAAGCAATCAAATGCGATATAAGCAAATTGTGAGGACTTAAAACTTTGCCAGGACGGCAACAGAGCTTCACAATATCACCATATCAACTCGTTGCTTATGAATTAGATTATGTGGACAATTCTAATCAAAATTTCCAATTTATTGAAACAAGAATATATGAAACCGACTAAGTTTCACTAGCCTATCCAATTCACTAGCATATGCAAACTCAAATGAACTCTAAACTACACTCCTACAAGCTAATAGCTTTTGGAATAGATGCTAATTCATGAATAACTCATAAAGAAATCACCTTTGTTGGTTAGAAGTAAGAAATCAATCCAATGACAAGCTAGAACAACCTATCTTCCAATATTACTCACAAATCTTCAACATAATCATGAATGCACAAATTTCCTAGGAGTTAGGTCGTAGGAAATCATAAGAAATTGAAGAGGAAACAAGATGGAGAAGATGGAGAGGAGCTAACCTAAGCTTTTCCTTTGATTTGCACTTGATTTCAACAAGAATTAGATTCCTAGGATCAAACTAGGGCTTAGGGAATTTTAATTTCCCTTTCCTCTCCCCATTTCTATTTCTTTTGAAGTGATGAAGGTGAATGAGAGGAAGAGGGCTGATGGTGGTGTTTTAAGTGGCTAGGTTGGTTAACCCAAACCCAAGTCTAAAGCCCAAACCAAGGTGCCAAATCTCCGAAGCTCGGAATATATCAAAGTTTATACTTTTCGAACACACAAACGACATTTTGAACTCAATGGAAGTGGTTTCGAGTCCAAATTCGTCCATATGTAAAAAAATGATATTTTGGTCATACATCAAATGAAAGAGACCGAATTTCTCCAACTCCAAAGGTATCGATGTTTATAGTTTTAAAAGTCACAAACGACATTCTGAATACAATAGAAGTGGTTTCTTCAAAAACGGAAGTCATTTGCAAAATGGCTATTTTTAAGGGCTATATATAATATTAATATATATATATATATATTCCATAGCAACTATTCTAAATTTTAGTTTAGACATAACTTACAATTTATAAAATGAAATATCAAATTTCTTACATTCGTTAGAAAATTACAATTCAAAAAATTCAAATGTTTCTTGTTTTATCAAATTCTGATTTATATTGAATTCTATACATTCATTCAAAGTTTAAAATTAAAATTTCAAACTACTGTGCCATTTCAAGTTTGTTTTAATTAAAATTAAAATTCATACGTTCTAATTTCGATTTAATAAAATTTAAAATGTTTATTCTTAAAATAATTCTTCTAAAATATTTAATTTCTATGAAAATGAATGAAAAATAAATTTTAAATTGGTTCCAAAAACACGGGTTGTTATAATCTCCCCTACTTAAAACCTTTTCGTCCTCGAAAAAGAAGAAGGAACTGAAGGTCGTTTACTTTACCAAGTCAACCTTCGCTTGACTAAAGTTCTTCAACTTTTCAGTTTTTAAGAACTTTCTAATTTTTCAAAATTTCGCTAACTCCTTAAATTTTTGAAAAATTTCGCCATAACCTCCTTTGTACGGGTTGATCGGTACAACCACAAATGTCCTCTACAGGTTGTCATGTATCCAGAGAAAATTAAAAAGCCAAGCGGGCAGTCAATCGACTTATAAAATCATCAAACCCAATCAATATAGTAAATATGTACCAATTTGTCGGGCATACAATTTTATTCCTCTTCTTAGCTTCCATGCTGTGACTTGTCCAATATATATACATGTGTATCCGAATCCAATCAATTTTCAGTTCAGTTCAATATTTGATTCAATTTGGTTTAATTTACCTTTCATTGTTCTAATAATTTTATTAGTTAACTAATAATCACACATCACAACTAGCAATTAATTAGTTGATTAGCGTTTCAAATATATAACTTTAATATACTCAAAAATCATATTTAAATGCCAAATCACAAACATAAATCCTAACTTAGTTTTTGGTTCTCGCACTTGAAACGACCTAAACATCCCCGTAAAGGAAAGCTCGGATTGAGTTGAGAACACGACAAATCAGAACACAAACAGAAGAACATTTCATTTCTTATTACAACAATTACATCAAAGTACAAGAATATAACAAAGTATGAATAATTTATACATCCGAAAAATATCAGAGATTTATAATACATTACATAGCAGTGGAAAAATAATACATAACACAACTGTAAGAAATACACGGATACAGAGCGTTCCGAATATAGCTCCAGTTGTAAACCAGGATCTTGTGAATACAATATCTGCAAAACCAAAACTACTAGCTATCCGTGTGGAAAATAGTGGCACCCAGAATTTAGGTTAAAACAATAAACTCCAGGTCTGTCATGTGACTAGTGTGAGAACTAAAACAGTTATTTAAAACTTAACTTTATAAATAAGGTAAATCAAGGGACCACACCATATAATACGGAACGGGTTTCCTCCCGAGACTGCCAGTGCATAAACAGTTATAAACAACGCAACGCTTTTTGAAAAATGAAGCCATTATAAGGCTCAGGTCCCATCACACAATGCAACGCAAGCCGAAGGATAATTTTTTACCTTATAATAGCCAAAAATGTTTGGTACGCGAAATTTAAAATTTTATTATTACTATAAGTGAAGAAATCAACTTCAAATATAAATGTATCAATCATAGGCGGCATAGGTACCCATATATTACGTAGCCATACTAGGTTCTACAATTAAAACCCGACAATGTCGTATTGGAAGTTGGATTCCATCTATGAACCAAGGCAAGGGGACCATCCTGTGCAAATTCGAGACACCCTAGCAAGTGCCTCAGGATTCAGCCGCAACTGCACCTGGATCGGTAGGGCCGATCATCCGTCGATGACTAGTTATACCATAAACTATATGTTAGTTGGTTCTATCGAACCTCTAAAATGGTCAGTATGTCGACCATATCCATCAGTCCCATAGTGACCGATATAATATCCATCAGCCCAGATGAGCCGATATATCCGAGGTACCTCGTCTCCAATCAAGTAATAATAGTGTGCAACATCCACATGAGTAAGCAGTCTGGGGTCCATACCATGATGTTACTCATAGCTAGAACTAACATATGTCCATTTCCCTACTGTCCTTCCCATTTTTGGTTCACACCAGGGTGTGAGGCTCGCGAATTAACGCTACATAAAGCTATGCTATATAAAAGTTGTGCTTTGATCATCAACCACAAAGCCCTGCTTTTCAATAAGATCTATGATCATTTTCTTCTCAGCATGCCACACTGACAATTCATGCCATGTGACTGATATCTATCGATATATAACCTCTAAGCTCGTATGTCTTAGAGAAGGGTGTTAAGTATGAGAATAAATTCTCCCACACCAAACAGATATATTTTTAATAAAATCAATCAACACAGAATAAAATCTAATGTCAGACACACATCCATTTACAAGTCCGTTTTGGGTCTGAACGAAACCGGAGGCACATTATTCCTCACATATCCGGTCGATCTCCAAGTATGCCTAGATGATCACTACTTATTACCTTATCTTGGGTGTACAAATCAATTAAGACATCAGTAATCATCCAAACGATGTGAAGACCTCCGGTCTTCAACCACCATCTTCATCGTCGACATATCGTCGAATCAGTTATTTAGAATGGGTATAAACCTGGCATTTCCTAATAACTCGCGTATATAATAAACAAGTGCTATAAAAACATCACATATGCCTCATTCCAATTCTGAATATTCTTTTATTTAGATATTCATATCCTTTGGGAAAGGTTCCCATTAATTTTATCGAAGATAAATTCTTTAAATTTATTCTTTAAACTTCCTTTGGATATCGATTCAAACCAAAATGAGGTTTATCCAAACTAGTCAGGATTAGCGCAACTTACCAAAGTTACCATTTATTTAATTTCCCAATCCCAACCTATTCATCCTATGGAGCAAAATTGGCCATACTCCATATCTAACACCACGATGTTATCGGTAAATTTAATAACCATTTCACATTCAAATCTTATTAAAAATTTAACTATTGCTAGGAGCAAAACTGGTGATACTCCATTCTTGATCATTTCCCAAATTTGATATTTAAATTATCAATTCCCATTTCAATCTAATTAAAGATTCATTAAAACTCCACTTAGTTTTAATCTTCCTAAAAATCAATATTAATGTTTATTTAACTTTGGAAACACAAACATGCCGCATCGACAATCTACACCATACTATTGATTTCTACCGATATATAACCTCTAAGCTCGTACGTCTTAGAGAAGGGAGTTAAGCAAAAGAATAAATTCTCCTCCACCAAACAGATATATATTTAGCAGAGATCAACCATACAGTTCGAAATACAATGCTAGACATGTAATCCCGCCTTTAACAGGGTTAAAGAACCAATGTCATTTAAAACACAGTTCATGATAAACCCAAAATCATATTCCATTAATTATGGAATCTTCACGGGAAAACAGATCAATATATAATCGATGTCAATTTCCGTATCCGACTAATAATATAAATGGAATAACGACAAAGCCTTTTAAATTCCATATATATTAACCGTCTTCCTCCACAGCAGCTCACTTCGATTATTACCAAATCGAATTCCATTTAATCCCAATTTATTTATATTAAATTGGAAAACTTTACTTTGGAAAATTCCCTTTAAATCTTGATAAAAAGATTTATAAATTCCAAATTACATTTCGCGGTTAATCGGATTAAAGAACAAATGTCGTTTAAAACATCGTTCACTATAAACCCAAAAATCCAATTCTTTTATTCAATTCCAATTAAATATTAATTAATTGGAAAACTTCACTAAATCTTAAATTAAAGATTTATTCTTTTCTCAACTGGGTTTGAGAACAGTGTTAAAAAAGACACCATTCATGACAAACCCAAAATCCCATTTCATATTAAATACGATGCTCTAAATAGAAATTATATCGGCTTATATTCAATATCAAATTCTGAAACTAACAAATATCGTATTGGAAATAACGGTATAAATATATCTTCCAAATTTCCATAACAACATCTGTATAATCATGAAATCCAACATCGAAATATTCAGAAGATGATTTCCATTCAAATCCACTCCAATTCATATATTGGAAATTCTGGTTATATTAAAACCCATTCTCAATCCAATTTATTTATTTAAAAATTATTGGAATTCATTTCTAGTCAATAATTAGTTCATTTCAATAAAAATATATTTTTATCTTTTCAAATAAGGAATTTTTCATCCTAGTTCTTTCCAAATCATTTGCTATGATTTTACACAAATTATTGATATTTTAATAATTTTATCAAGACCCGTACAGTCGGTTTCCAATAACGGCCACCGAACAGCACTTATAGCGATCTTTTCCAAATTTGATTTGGAAGTATCTCCAAATCCAACCGTTAGATTTCAGTTCTCATGTATTCGTTGGAAACCTCTTTTTGATAAGAACCCAAGGTTCCAGTTTTAGGAGAATCCAACGGTCGGATCTCTCTTAATATCAATTCGAAGTCAATGGTCGAAATTCGCGAACGGCCGCGGCGCGGCGCGTTCTATTCAGGCCATTAAATATATATAATGTATATTATATATATTTCGTCGATTTCCATTTAAATCATATTTTATAAATCGTTTTAATTTCGTTTTAAAAAATGATTTCAACTTCATTTTCAATTTTAAATCAATATTGAATATTCTATATCTTTAATATAAATGATAATATTTTCAAAATATCAGATTTTGAAATAATTTCCTTTTCGATATTCATTATAAAAATGAATAAAATCAATATAAATATCGTCCTCATCCAAATGGCGCATATCTAATTAACACAGCTTCACATTTTTCAATATTTTCGTGTCCATCCCAAATCGGACATTAAAATCATATTTTGAACCATCACTGAATTTTATTACAAAATATTAATTATTTTAAACTATTCATTCTTTCTAAACTGGAATTAGACACAATCAATCACCATATTATTTTATTTATATGGATTTCATACACACGTGTACATAACCATAATCGCACACAGTCAACCATCATCCAGAGTGCAATTTACAACTATATAAGTGAAACACCCCACCTCCGTTAGGGTCACTCTCAAAGGGAATGCCCTAATTTTGGTGGAGGTTTATAAGTACAAGTCACAGATATACAAGACAGATATAAGAACACATATTTGTAAACAGCGGAAGAACAACAAACTTTATTTCATAAAGTCAAATACGTGTTACAACAACATCCTTTCCAAAAACATAACATAACACTTTCATAATCTGTCTTGAGTACATTATTTAAAGAAGCATAAATAAAACATAGATAAACTGCAAAAGCCCCATAGTGGATTGTCCAAAGCCATAGTTCAAAACAGGAAAGTCCAAGCAATACATTTCTCTTCTTCAAGCTGGATGTTGAGGTAGGTCAAGCTGCTGTGTTCCCTCCCTGAGGACCTGGGGGGGGGGGGGGGGAAACGGAAGAAAGAAGACGAAAGAAAAGTAGAGTCAGACATAAAGCCTGAGTAAGTCTAGTACTATTTTGTCTATGAATAAAGAACTGGGTGTGATAAGTATAAACAGGAAGTGGGCAAGCACAATAGACTTGGTTAAGTTGTCTAGGGTCGAATATACTATCGTACCCCATGTTAATCTCTGAACCCATATAAACTAGTTTCCAATTTGCACCACATAATCAGGGTGATGTGATCCATTCTATGATGATCGGCTCCTACTCGCATAGTTACATGTGTCTTACGGCCCCCGATGTCGTAGTTACCTATGCTGGTCCCACCATGGGGTGTATCAAGTCCCATAGTGGCAACCCGACACAACCTTAGAGTGCACAGGTATGCTACTGGTGTCCAGTGCCTTATTTTTCTGCACCGGAGTGTGTGCACGACCGCACTCCGTTAGAACCTACACTGCTACACCACCGCCGTCGCTTTGACCTCTTACAATCAGCCCAGTAATCGTGCCCCACCCTGCCTAGTTTCAGGGTATCCTGATACACCTTTTAGGGTTACTGCTGAAAAGGGTCCCCCGTTACTAGGTTTTCTATCTCTAGCCAACATGCTAAGTTGGTTAAGTGTTTTCTAACCTAACCCCCACCAGTCCGTTTAGTTTAGCATGTTCCATTTTGATTAAGTCTTTAGTTTACTTAATCCTAACAATCCTGACTCAGCCTTAATTGTCTTATTAAGGCCCTGACCTCTCACATTAGACAGGTATTGTTGTGGCTGCCTGTTGCCGGTTGGTTCCGGGCAGTCTTACGCCACAACTCAGTCTAACCTCGGGTCCTTATTGGGATCCATGTTTAACCTCCCACATTGGATAGGTATTTTTGTGACTACTGGACAGCCGGGCGGTTCCGGGCAGGTTTACATCACAACTCAATCCAACCTCGGGTTAAACACATCGTATGTTCTACATTTACATATTTTGTCATTCCTCTTTATTTCTTATATGTAAATATTTGCAGCCCATTATTAAGTTAATGGTGTAAAGGTTACACCAACCATGGGCCCAACCCATACTTGAATTTGGGCCCTTCTATTTTATATTTTCATTCATTAGTAATTTTAACCCAACGTTGTTTTCCCCCGTTTAACACGTCCGTTTATATATGTTTTGGGCTTAGCCTTTTAAAGCCCAAATTAGCCATGCGAAAAGGGGAGGCTTAAAGCGTAATTACATACACAAAGAGGGGAATGTGAGCGCATGAACCTGCAATACGACGTTGGAAATACAAAATAGAAACTGGTGTACTTGCATAGTGGTAACATAGGTGACATGAATCAAAGCATGTGAACTTGTAATTGAGATATCATTATTGTCACATAAACCTATATTTTTATTTAGGCATAATGTCAAACATAAGCATGGCATAATATCAAACATAAGCATGGCATAAATGTTTCTAGCATGAAATCATGATTCTCACTTTAGTCATGTAAACTTACAAAAAGGGACTTTTTGAACCTAACCTAGCCATGTACCACATATGTCATCATATAATTCTTGTAAACAAGATAGACTTAATCATGGATTTCAATTATGCCAAATATCATTCATAGCCTAGCCATATTCATAAGTTTGCAAATAAGTTCTCTAGTACAAAAGCATGGCTTAATACATGATGCCAAATTCTCAACATAATTTCATATGGATGATAATAACCAAACTTGTTCTAATTACATACAAAATGATTTATGCACAAAAATATACATCATGATGGCATAGTAGCAAAACCCCAAACTTGCATGAATTTAAATCAACTACATACATGTAGCTTCAACATGGATTACATAATTTGCGAAATATTCCAAACGTATACTTGCATAGAACTACCGCATGTAGTTCTTTATAATGAATAACATAATTCATAAATATCCAAACGTACATAATATTTCAAATTGATAAGAACGCACAAATATGAATTACTTTATTGCCACAATTCACGCATACAAACCAACACAATTGTTTATCCATACCAAAGTAATACTCTACTTACAATGGTTGATGAATTCTCTAATTTAGGGATTGAAGACGCAAATTCCTTTGTTGAATTGCTTTGTTTAGGTTGCTTTAAGCTTTAGAATCTTCCTCCTAATCCTCTCTCCAATTTGGTGGCTACTCCTAGTCGTTCCTCAGCAACATGGCGGCTATGTTCTTATTTTGAATGAATAGATTAGGGTTTAGTCTAGGGTTGTTTATATAGAGGTTAGGAACTGATTAGGACCATTGATGTTGCTAGGTTAGATCGTAGCCATTCATTCTAAGGAGAGACCAATTAAAACTTGCCACCTAGCCCTAGTGACAAAGCAGACCACAGAAAATCGACCACATAGAGAATAGGCCAGCCGGGTTAGACTGGGCTCGACCTGGTCTGGACCAGGTCGACACCCCTGTCGACAGCCCAGTCGACAGGCCTGTCGACCTGGTTAGACCAGGTCGACAGCCCAGTCGACTTGGTGGGTCAGGCGGGTGTTCTTCCGCCCTGGCCCATTGGGCCCCATTTTCGAATTTAAACCTGATTTATTCTGTTTGAATTTAAACTTGATTCTCAAACTTCCGAAGGCCATATCTTCTTCATACGGACTCCGTTTTTCGAAAACTCGGACTCTATTTCGCGTATTTTTCCGAGACGAACACAATGGCGTATCCCGTTTCCCTTAGTTCTTTGATTTCAGATTAATTATACTTTAATTTGTTAATTTCACAGTTATAGAATTTTCGGGGTGTTACATTCTCCCCCACTTAAAAGGATTTCGTCCCCGAAATCTTCAAGTTAGGAGGAATGTATATCCTAACATCCAATCATCCATCTACTCATCCATCAAACACGAGCATCAATTGTCCTTAAAAGACTTCTAATGCTTCATGATCATATGCGAAGTGTGTGTGTATACATGTACTTATCTAATGCAAAATCAGGCGGTCTACTGATTCAGTTGACCTCCTTAATGCGAATTATGTAAGTGCCATGAATCCATTATGTATGCAAATTTTCCTATTCTTGATTCTACATGAGTGCACAATCATTCAATACAAATGCAACATCCATATGACAACACATTAAAGTTCAACCATATACGAATACAAACATATATGCATATGCAATATGAAGTGACTGAGCCGATCTAAAACCTAGATTGTGTGTGTATATGCAACCACGAGCAACCACTAGCAATCACTTGCAACCACTTGCAACCATCATCCATAACATGTTTCAATTACATGTTTCCATCCAAAGGGTTTCTACCTAAAAGATAAGGTCGAGGAAATATACCTAAAAAGACTGATAAAAGCGCAACTTAAGGAAAAAGAAAGATCAAGGATGTACCCTCGAACAGAAAAGGGTAGGCTGTACGGATTCTAGCTTCAGTTTCCCAAGTCGCGTCTCCCCCGGCGTCGCTCCACTGAACTTTGACGAGCTTGACTTCGCGGTTGCGTAGCTTCTTCACTTCCGTTCCTAATATGCGGGTTGGAACTTCTCTTATGGTTGCTTCGCGTTCCACTTCGGCCTCTTCGAGTATATTTGGCTCTACCACTTCAGCAGACTCATGTAGACATTTTCGGAGATGTGAAACGTGAAAAACGTTGTGGACTCCGGCCAACTTCTCGGGTAGCTCTAATCTATAGGACATTTTCCCAATTGTTCCTATCTAAAGGTATAGTCGAATGATAGAAGCAAGTAAAAACTTTGTGCCCATTAGGCAATGTCAAAACTGAAAACCTATGCCACATATATATTGATTAGGAGAAGAACTCTCTAAGCATCAGCCCCGAAGACCGAAATCAACATCAGACTGACACCCAAAGAGTTACTCAACCCAACCACCATATATGATCCTAGGCAACTAAGCATGATGGACTCCTTTTAGGTCACAAGGGAGTCCCTTCCTAAGACCAATCTGTATCCTAAAAAACCCAAAAACTTTAGTCAAACCAATGAACACCCTCCAGCCCCAACCTGTGTTACTAACAGATGAGTCATACTCCCTATGGGGTTTGCAATAGAAATTGGATTAAGAATAGGACCGAGAGGATATACACAAAAGATAGCATGCAAGTGAGCTTTACAGGAAGAGAGGGATCAAGGATATACTCTTAAGAAGAGATACGATGCACGAATCTAGTCTTCAATCTTCTAAGCCGTATTTCTTGAGCTTAACTCCATTATGCTTTGTCCGTCTTTAACTTCACAATTTCGTAGCTTCTTAATTCTTGTTTCCAAAATATGAGTTGGAACCCATTTCTCGTTCCTCTTTCACTTATTCTCCTTCTAGTATACTTGGCTCAAGCCTACCTGCGTACTCATGGTTCCATGCAAGCTCTCCAAAATTCATTAGTGAATCTTGGATCTTGTTCACTTACTAGAAGGTATTCCACATAGATGAATTATCTCTTGAAAATAAACAAATGTCCACTATGTTGCCAAATGTACTTACTAAGGTGATTCTTTACAACTCATGCATCAGCGAAATGAACCTTCAGCCTTAGTGGCGAACACTACTGGAGCGCCCTATTCTGAAATGCTTCTCCTAATGAACCCCTTTTCTAGAAGCTCTTTAATCTGTTTACTGAGCTCTTTCCTTTCTCGTGGAGCCATGTGTCTAACGGGCAACGCAACGGGCTTTACATTATCTACAAGATATATGCGGAAGTCTATTTCTCGTTTCGGAGGCAAGCCCTTCACCTCTTCGAAGACATCCGGATATTCCCGGACCACTCTAACTGATTGCAAATTTTCAACAGAGGCATCTAGCGATTCAAGATAACTAAGCATAACCGCATACGAGGGATTACAAGAAATTTCCAAAGTATTACCGAGCTGGGTTAGGAGCCTAACAACCCTTTTCTCACAATCAAGGATGGCCCCATTTACTGGATAGCCAATCCATACCCAAAATCAAACCATACCCCGAAAAGCCCAAAACAAAGGCACTACATTGAAATTCAACACTTAGAATAGAAATTTTCAATCCCAAACAGATCATAGACAAATGAGCTGGGCCCCCAATTGGGTTTGAAACAATTAAGGGGTCCTCTACCATACTAGTTTTTAGGTGCAGAGATTCTACTAAAGCAGACGAGATAAAGGAGTGTGATGCGCCAGAATCAAATAAAGTGCGAACGGGGTGATCATAAAGATAAACTACACTTTCTACAGAAGTATTTATACCTCGCTGTTGCAGAGGTGGCGCTTCTAGCACATGGACCTGTGCCCCTGGGGTGGATCCAGCGCCTTGCCCCTGTCCCCGTTTCTTTGGGCAGTCCTTAGCCCTATGGCCTGTCTCACCGCACGAAAAGCACCCACCATTCTCCTTGGCCTTCTTTTTCCGGCAGTCCTTTACTAAGTGACCCATTTTGCCACAGAAATTACACGTCCTCTTCTCTTTGTTGCCTTCCCCGCCTTTTTTAAAGTCTGTCTTCTTAGGCTGCAAACCCTCTTTCTTCCCTTGAGAGCTTTCTGCCTTTGTCTCCTTCTTGCCCTTGTCCTCTTCATTCAGCAATGCCATTTGCACCAATCTTTCATACGTGGCTCCCATGGGTATATGGGTCATGGCCAAACTGTGTAATGGCTCATTCAACCCTTTGACGAACCGGAGAGCCTTCTTGTGCGGGGTATTGACTAGGTCAAGCCCAAACCTAGCCAGCTCATCGAACTGATTCACATATTCTCTGACTGTCTTGTCCCCTTGCTTAAGAAATAAGAATTTTTCCAACTGCAAACTTCTTTCCGCATCTGAGAGAAATTTAGTCTCAAACCTTGCCCTAAAGTCCTCCCATGTCTCCACTGGTCTTTCAGCATTAGTGACTTCCCACCAGTAGGAAGCCTCGCCCTTCAATAGCCATACTGCCAATTGTACTTTTTGTCTATCCTCTACCTCAAAGATGATGAATAGGTCCCCAGTTTCTTTCAGCCAATTTCTAGCTGCTACGAAGGACTCAGTTCCATGGAAATCCCTTCCTCCCATAGCTTTAAAATCTTTACATATCTTAGCAAACGTGTTTCCCCGAGGAGGAGGTGGAGGAAAAGGTGCCGCTGCAGCTGGATGATTTCCTTCAGCTGGGGGAGGAGGAACGGTAGGACCTGGCTGAGTGGCTCTTGCTTCTAAGAACCGTCTAAACCAACCAGGTATTGGCACCCCTTCCGGCAAGTTAAGTTCTTGGGACATGCTGAAACAAAAAGGATAGATTCAAAACGAAGGATAAGAGATAGTACCTATGGCTTTGGGGGGTGGACTTTGCCTTTTTAAAATAAAATAATATTTTTCTTTTAAAAATGCTTCTTTAAATTTCCTTTTTGAAAATAATTTTTCAAAACTTTTTATCTTATCTGGTAAACCTATGCTCTGATACCAAGTGAAACACCCCACCTCCGTTAGGGTCACTCTCAAAGGGAATGCCCTAATTTTGGTGGAGGTTTATAAGTACAAGTCACAGATATACAAGACAGATATAAGAACACATATTTGTAAACAGCGGAAGAACAACAAACTTTATTTCATAAAGTCAAATACGTGTTACAACAACATCCTTTCCAAAAACATAACATAACACTTTCATAATCTGTCTTGAGTACATTATTTAAAGAAGCATAAATAAAACATAGATAAACTGCAAAAGCCCCATAGTGGATTGTCCAAAGCCATAGTTCAAAACAGGAAAGTCCAAGCAATACATTTCTCTTCTTCAAGCTGGATGTTGAGGTAGGTCAAGCTGCTGTGTTCCCTCCCTGAGGACCTGGGGGGGGGGGGAAATGGAAGAAAGAAGACGAAAGAAAAGTAGAGTCAGACATAAAGCCTGAGTAAGTCTAGTACTATTTTGTCTATGAATAAAGAACTGGGTGTGATAAGTATAAACAAGAAGTGGGCAAGCACTATAAACTTGGTTAAGTTGTCCAGGGTCGAATAGACCATCGTACCCCATGTTAATCTCTGAACCCAAAATCCCATTTCATATTAAATACGATGCTCTAAATAGAAATTATATCGGCTTATATTCAATATCAAATTCTGAAACTAACAAATATCGTATTGGAAATAACGGTATAAATATATCTTCCAAATTTCCATAACAACATCTGTATAATCATGAAATCCAACATCGAAATATTCAGAAGATGATTTCCATTCAAATCCACTCCAATTCATATATTGGAAATTCTGGTTATATTAAAACCCATTCTCAATCCAATTTATTTATTTAAAAATTATTGGAATTCATTTCTAGTCAATAATTAGTTCATTTCAATAAAAATATATTTTTATCTTTTCAAATAAGGAATTTTTCATCCTAGTTATTTCCAAATCATTTGCTATGATTTTACACAAATTATTGATATTTTAATAATTTTATCAAGACCCGTACAGTCGGTTTCCAATAACGGCCACCGAACAGCACTTATAGCGATCTTTTCCAAATTTGATTTGGAAGTATCTCCAAATCCAACCGTTAGATTTCAGTTCTCATGTATTCGTTGGAAACCTCTTTTTGATAAGAACCCAAGGTTCCAGTTTTAGGAGAATCCAACGGTCGGATCTCTCTTAATATCAATTCGAAGTCAATGGTCGAAATTCGCGAACGGCCGCGGCGCGGCGCGTTCTATTCAGGCCATTAAATATATATAATGTATATTATATATATTTCGTCGATTTCCATTTAAATCATATTTTATAAATCGTTTTAATTTCGTTTTAAAAAATGATTTCAACTTCATTTTCAATTTTAAATCAATATTGAATATTCTATATCTTTAATATAAATGATAATATTTTCAAAATATCAGATTTTGAAATAATTTCCTTTTCGATATTCATTATAAAAATGAATAAAATCAATATAAATATCGTCCTCATCCAAATGGCGCATATCTAATTAACACAGCTTCACATTTTTCAATATTTTCGTGTCCATCCCAAATCGGACATTAAAATCATATTTTGATCCATCACTGAATTTTATTACAAAATATTAATTATTTTAAACTATTCATTCTTTCTAAACTGGAATTAGACACAATCAATCACCATATAATTTTATTTATATGGATTTCATACACACGTGTACATAACCATAATCACACACAGTCAACCATCATCCAGAGTGCAATTTACAACTATATAAGTGAAACACCCCACCTCCGTTAGGGTCACTCTCAAAGGGAATGCCCTAATTTTGGTGGAGGTTTATAAGTACAAGTCACAGATATACAAGACAGATATAAGAACACATATTTGTAAACAGCGGAAGAACAACAAACTTTATTTCATAAAGTCAAATACGTGTTACAACAACATCCTTTCCAAAAACATAACATAACACTTTCATAATCTGTCTTGAGTACATTATTTAAAGAAGCATAAATAAAACATAGATAAACTGCAAAAGCCCCATAGTGGATTGTCCAAAGCCATAGTTCAAAACAGGAAAGTCCAAGCAATACATTTCTCTTCTTCAAGCTGGATGTTGAGGTAGGTCAAGCTGCTGTGTTCCCTCCCTGAGGACCTGGGGGGGGGGGGGGAAACGGAAGAAAGAAGACGAAAGAAAAGTAGAGTCAGACATAAAGCCTGAGTAAGTCTAGTACTATTTTGTCTATGAATAAAGAACTGGGTGTGATAAGTATAAACAGGAAGTGGGCAAGCACAATAGACTTGGTTAAGTTGTCTAGGGTCGAATATACTATCGTACCCCATGTTAATCTCTGAACCCATATAAACTAGTTTCCAATTTGCACCCCATAATCAGGGTGATGTGATCCATTCTATGATGATCGGCTCCTACTCACATAGTTACATGTGTCTTACGACCCCCGATGTCGTAGTTACCTATGCTGGTCCCACCATGGGGTGTATCAAGTCCCATAGTGGCAACCCGACACAACCTTAGAGTGCACAGGTATGCTACTGGTGTCCAGTGCCTTATTTTTCTGCACCGGAGTGTGTGCACGCCCGCACTCCGTTAGAACCTACACTGCTACACCACCGCCGTCGCTTTGACCTCTTACAATCAGCCCAGTAATCGTGCCCCACCCTGCCTAGTTTCAGGGTATCCTGATACACCTTTTAGGGTTACTGCTGAAAAGGGTCCCCCGTTACTAGGTTTTCTATCTCTAGCCAACATGCTAAGTTGGTTAAGTGTTTTCTAACCTAACCCCCACCAGTCCGTTTAGTTTAGCATGTTCCATTTTGATTAAGTCTTTAGTTTACTTAATCCTAACAATCCTGACTCAGCCTTAATTGTCTTATTAAGGCCCTGACCTCTCACATTAGACAGGTATTGTTGTGGCTGCCTGTTGCCGGTTGGTTCCGGGCAGTCTTACGCCACAACTCAGTCTAACCTCGGGTCCTTATTGGGCTCCATGTTTAACCTCCCACATTGGATAGGTATTTTTGTGACTACTGGACAGCCGGGCGGTTCCGGGCAGGTTTACATCACAACTCAATCCAACCTCGGGTTAAACACATCGTATGTTCTACATTTACATATTTTGTCATTCCTCTTTATTTCTTATATGTAAATATTTGCGGCCCATTATTAAGTTAATGGTGTAAAGGTTACACCAACCATGGGCCCAACCCATACTTGAATTTGGGCCCTTCTATTTTATATTTTCATTCATTAGTAATTTTAACCCAACGTTGTTTTCCCCCGTTTAACACGTCCGTTTATATATGTTTTGGGCTTAGCCTTTTAAAGCCCAAATTAGCCATGCGAAAAGGGGAGGCTTAAAGCGTAATTACATACACAAAGAGGGGAATGTGAGCGCATGAACTTGCAATACGACGTTGGAAATACAAAATAGAAACTGGTGTACTTGCATAGTGGTAACATAGGTGACATGAATCAAAGCATGTGAACTTGTAATTGAGATATCATTATTGTCACATAAACCTATATTTTTATTTAGGCATAATGTCAAACATAAGCATGGCATAATATCAAACATAAGCATGGCATAAATGTTTCTAGCATGAAATCATGATTCTCACTTTAGTCATGTAAACTTACAAAAAGGGACTTTTTGAACCTAACCTAGCCATGTACCACATATGTCATCATATAATTCTTGTAAACAAGATAGACTTAATCATGGATTTCAATTATGCCAAATATCATTCATAGCCTAGCCATATTCATAAGTTTGCAAATAAGTTCTCTAGTACAAAAGCATGGCTTAATACATGATGCCAAATTCTCAACATAATTTCATATGGATGATAATAACCAAACTTGTTCTAATTACATACAAAATGATTTATGCACAAAAATATACATCATGATGGCATAGTAGCAAAACCCCAAACTTGCATGAATTTAAATCAACTACATACATGTAGCTTCAACATGGATTACATAATTTGCGAAATATTCCAAACGTATACTTGCATAGAACTACCGCATGTAGTTCTTTATAATGAATAACATAATTCATAAATATCCAAACGTACATAATATTTCAAATTGATAAGAACGCACAAATATGAATTACTTTATTGCCACAATTCACGCATACAAACCAACACAATTGTTTATCCATACCAAAGTAATACTCTACTTACAATGGTTGATGAATTCTCTAATTTAGGGATTGAAGACGCAAATTCCTTTGTTGAATTGATTTGTTTAGGTTGCTTTAAGCTTTAGAATCTTCCTCCTAATCCTCTCTCCAATTTGGTGGCTACTCCTAGTCGTTCCTCAGCAACATGGCGGCTATGTTCTTATTTTGAATGAATAGATTAGGGTTTAGTCTAGGGTTGTTTATATAGAGGTTAGGAACTGATTAGGACCATTGATGTTGCTAGGTTAGATCGTAGCCATTCATTCTAAGGAGAGACCAATTAAAACTTGCCACCTAGCCCTAGTGACAAAGCAGACCACAAAAAATCGACCACATAGAGAATAGGCCAGCCGGGTTAGACTGGGCTCGACCTGGTCTGGACCAGGTCGACACCCCTGTCGACAGCCCTGTCGACATGCCTGTCGACCTGGTTAGACCAGGTCGACAGCCCAGTCGACTTGGTGGGTCAGGCGGGTGTTCTTCCGCCCTGGCCCATTGGGCCCCATTTTCGAATTTAAACCTGATTTATTCTGTTTGAATTTAAACTTGATTCTCAAACTTCCGAAGGCCATATCTTCTTCATACAGACTCCGTTTTTCGAAAACTCGGACTCTATTTCGCGTATTTTTCCGAGACGAACGCAATGGCGTATCCCGTTTCCCTTAGTTCTTTGATTTCAGATTAATTATACTTTAATTTGTTAATTTCACAGTTATAGAATTTTCGGGGTGTTACAATAAGCATTAAAAATAAATAATTAACGCTCATCACAGCCTTCAACCCATCGATTGACATACAACTAAACAACTGATATTAGTGTACGTCAAATATCATCCTAATATACGTGTGGGGTTTCAATCAACAAAAACAGATTTTATTTGTGCAGTTGGGCGATGTGTAATATATATCATCCCAATCAGTATCAGATAAATGGGTGTACATAAACAAGTCGTCCGATTTGTTTATGAATATTTATTTCAACACATGACAATTTTATACAGTTCATATATACAATAAAAATGATATTTTTATTGTTCAAATATTTTATTTCATACATGAATATTTTATATATACAACAAAAATGATATTTTTATTATCCAAATATTTTATTCAACGAAATACAATAAACAATCACAATACAGTCCATTTCCAAACACAATACAATCAAACAAGCCATCCATGGTCTGTGGATGACGGTGTCAGGAGCTACTAAGCCACGTCTGCAACCTAGTATATATTTAACTGTAAAATAATTAGTGAGAAGGAGTTCTCACATTTGATTTCCACTCCGTCAGTTTTATTTATGAATTTCCAAACAGTTTGAATTCGAATTTGCCAGAAATTCTAACTTGCTCCAAATTGGGCCCAGTTAGTCTTGTTGTGAAGATCTCGTCCCCACGATCGCAACGGATCCAGTTTCGCGCGATTTGGACCTCGTATGTAAAAGATATTACGTTATGAACTTTGGTGGATTTAAATAAAATAATTGGTTTTAAGAAAAATAAAATAAAATCAACCTTTCCTCCTTCAAATCTTTCTGGCCGTCGTGCGATAAAAACTGTCAATCCCTAGGGTTGATTTTCGCGACCACCAGAGCCCCCTTCGTGACGATCAGACACTACCACCTCGACGGCCTTCACAAGGGCTTACAGACGCTACCCACCTCGTTCAACTCGGTGGACCCTCTGGTGCGCAAATCGAGGGCGAACGGCGGTCCTTTGGAGGAAAATTCCTATCGATCATGCAACTCCAGGTACCAACACCCATATTGATGTGAAGAGGGTGAAGAGTACTACAAAGTTGCCTTATGAATCGAAGGATTTCATAGCGTGGATCAAAAGATATTGAGGGGGAAGCTTCATGCAATTTACATTGATCTCTTTTAGCTAGCGGCGCGATTTTTAAAAGTGAATTAGGTTAGAACGGAGAATTTTGATTGGTTAATATATATACATATATATAATTTATTTTCTTTTCTTTTTAATCCAAAAATAGTTATTTTCCCTCCAAACTCCAAACGAATCTCAATGACTATCGCCCCTAGCTAAATACCCCTATTCTAAACACAATGAGATATGTTTTGTAAGCCAATTCTAATGTTTTGATTAGTTTTTCTTTAAATTAAAATATAAATCTGTATATATTGAATTTGAACGAACATGTTAATTTACCGGGGCCACATACGGACTCCAAAAATTCCAGAAAATAATCTAGCTAAGTTTTGACGATACGGTCGTAACAAAACTAATTTCGTCAAATTTGGAGACCGTTTAAAAAACGGTCATTTTCCAGTCGATTAAATTTAAACTGAATTGACGAAACACGTTTAAATTTACCACGCTCACATATTGATTCCAAAAATTATGAAAATTGGAATCTAGCAATAATTTGACATTCCGGATCCAGTAAAAGTTGTCTCGTTGAAATCGGCGGTCGTTTGCAAAATCGCTATTTTAAGGGCTATATATTATATAAATTCCATAGCGACTATTCTGAATTTTCAACTGGACATAACTTTTTATTCCCATTATGAAATTTCGATTTTTCACATTCGTTGGAAAGATATTTTTAAATAGATTCAAACATTTTTGGTTTTACTAAAATCCGATTTATTTTGAATCTTGTACATTCATTTGAAATTTGAAATCGAATTTTCAAACTACCGCGCCATTTCGAATTCCTTTTATAATTAAAATAAATATTTACATTCTAATTTTGATTTAAATAAATTTATATGTTCTAATTCTATTCAAAATAAATTTCTAGTCATTATTATTTAAAACAAATCATTTTAAATATTCAAAATTCATTAAAATTGCCAAAATAAAATTTTTAAATTGGTTCTGATTTTCCGGGTTGTTACAATCTCCCCTACTTAAATCTTTTCTTCCTCGAAAAGGAACGGAGCTGAAAGTTGTTTAACCAACCAACTCGACTTTCTGTTTGGCTTTCATTCTTCAACTTTTTAGTTTCTAAGAATTTTCAAATTTCTCAAAAATTTGGCTAACACCCTAAATTTTTGAAAAATTTCACCTACTTTGTACGGGGAGACATTTAAAACCGCAACTAGCCTCACAGGGCCCTCATCATCCAAAAAAAAAAGCCAATCGGCTCATAAAATCATCCAAACCCAATAAATTAGTAAACATGTACCTATTTGTCGGGCATATAATTTTATTCCTCTGCTTAGCTTCCCTGCTATGACCTGTTCAATGTAAATACATGTATATGCATGCAATATCAATCATTTTCAATTCAGTTCAACAATTTGATTCAATTTGGCTAAATTTACCATACATTCTAGTATTGATTACAGTAATTTTATTAGTTAAACTTATAATCAAACAACACAACCAGCAATCAATTAGTTCATTAAATTTTCAAATTCGTAACTTCAATATATGTATAGAAAATTATGTTTTTGATGCCAATTCATAACAATAACCCTATCTAATTTAGGTTCTCACACCAGTCAATTGGAAATATGTTGATATCCTACCTTCGAAATTCAAACATAAATGGTGATGATGCCATGGCGATCATCAGAATCATCTCCGGGTGACTAGAGTGTGATTCTATATCCTTCCAGTATATTTGAGACTTCGTGTACATGCTAGCTTGGAGCATATGCAAAATCTTCATATACCCAATAGCCCAAATCAATTTAAAATAAAATATTCAAATACATTTAATAAAGTTTAAATTTTCCAAAACAAAATTCATTTCCATTGTTTTATTTCAAAAATAACACTCTTCACACTCGTTCTAGGGTACTACTGATCCCATCTCTAACGAGTGATTCTTATTTGATATTACTAATCCAATCTCTGATGAATTCTTTCGTATGGTTCTAATGTGTCCTGTTCTCGAGCTCTGTAAACCAAAGCTCTGATACCAAGATGAAACGATCCAAACTTCCCTGTAAAGGAAAGCCCAGATTGAGTGGAGAACACGACAAATCAGAAAAAAAATAGAAGAACATTTCGTTGCTTATTACAAAAATTACATCAAAGTACAAGAATATAACAAAGTATGGATAATTTATATATCAAAAAAATATCAGAGATTTAAAATACATTACATAGTAGAGGAAAAATAATACATAACACAACTGTAAGAAATACATGGATACAGAGCATTCCGAATATAGCTCCAGCTGTAAACCAGGATCCTGTGAATATAATATCTTCAAAACCAAAACTACTAGCTACCCATGTGGAAAATAGGGGCACCCAGAGTTTTGGTTAAAGAAATAAACTCAAGGTCAGTCATCTGACTGGTGTGAGAACTAAAACAGTTATTTAAAACTAAACTTTATAAATAAGGTAAATCAAGGGATCATGCCGTATAACACGGAACGAGTTTCCTCCCGAGACAGCCAGTACATAAACAGTTACAAACAACACAATTCTTTTTGAAAAATGAAGCTATTATAAGACTCAGGTCCCATCACATAATGCAACGTAAGCCGGAGGATAAGTTTTTACCTTATAATAGCCAAAAATGCTTGGTACGCAAAATTTAATCTTTTATTATTACTATAAGTGAAGAAATTAACTTCAAATATAAATGTATCAATCATAGGCGATGTAGGTACCCATATATTACGTCACCATACTAGGTTCTATAATTAAAACCTGACAATGTCATATTGGAAGTTGGATTCCATTTGTTAACCAAGGCAAAGGGATCATCCTGTGCAAATTCGAGACACCCTAGCAAGTGCCTCAGGATTCAGCCCCAACTGCCCCCGGATCGGTATGGCCGGTCATACGTCATTGATTAGTTATACCATAAACTATATGTTAGCCGGTTTTATCGAACCTCTAAAATGGTCAGTATATCGACCATATCCATCAGTCCCGTAGTGACCGATATAATATCCATCAGCCCAGATGAGCCGATATATCCGAGGTACCTCATCTCCAATCAAGTAATAATAGTATGCAACATCCACATGAGTAAGCGGTCTGGTCTCCATACCATGACGTTACTCGTAGCTAGAACTAACATATGTCCATTTCCCTACGGTCCTTCCCGTTTTTGGTTCATACCGAGGTGTGAGGCTCGCGAATTAATGCTACACAAAGCTATGATATATTAAAGCTGTGCTTTGATCATCAACAACAAAGCCTTTCTTTTCAACAAGAGCTTTGATCATTTGCACCTCATTATGCCACAATGATATTTCACACCATGTGACTGATATCTATCGATATATAACCTCTAAGCTCGTACGTCTTAGAGAAGGGTGTTAAGCAAGAGAATAAATTCTCCGCCACCAAACAGATATATATTTAATAGAAATCAATCAACACAGAATAAAATCCAATGTCATACACGCATCCATTTACAAGTCCATTCCGGGTCTGAACAAAACCGGAGGCGCCTTATTCCTCGTCCCATATGTCCAATACAGGAGAGAGGACCTCGCATATCCGGTCGATCTCCAAGTATGTCTGGACGATCACCACTTATAACCTTATCTTGGGTGTATAGCCCAATCAAGGCATCAGTAATCATCCAAAGGATGTGAAGACCTCTGGTCTTCAACCACCGTCTTCATCGTCGACATATCGTCGAATCAGTTATTCCGAATGGGTATAAACCCGGCCTTTCCGAATAACTCGCGTATATAATAAACAAGTGCTATGAAAACACAACACACGCCTCATTCCAATTCTGAATATTATTTTATCTAAATATTCATATCCTTTGGGAAAGGTTCCCATTAATTTTATCAAAGATAAATTCTTTAAATTTATTCTTTAATCTTTCTTTGGATATCGATTCAAACCAAATTGAGGTGTAACACCCCTAAGTCCAACATC
>JASFAX010004436.1:0-39364 GCA_030737875.1 Allium sativum
GAGGTGGAATTTCTAACTAATAATACCCTACTAATAAAGGAAGTGAGTTATGTGTATATAGCCACTTATGGACTCACTTACAATATAACATATCAGGCGGGTCCCAACGATTATTTAAGGTCCCATGGTAGATCCATTAATCACTTAATACCTTATTGGGTGGTTTAGAATACACTATTATAAATTAGAGGACACTAACTACAATGGCCTTCTAATTCAAGGCTTTCGTCATTCACGCATATTTCCAACCCCTCTTAAGGCAAGAGATATCAAGCAGTCACTTACTGCCTGCTAGGTAGACGACTAATCGTCATTTATGACCTTCCCACGACAAACCCCTATGTTACTATCTAACCGACCTTATTAGATAATCCACAAGTCACTTAATACTTCATGCAGGATAGGAAAATCTATGGTACCTCTGTGGCAGTCATTTAATATCTTAATTGAAAGTGCACTCTAACCCAGTCACTTACTATATAAAGGAAGCGAACTATCGTGGAGATTACCGATCTCGCACCCAATTAGCCATTTAATACTTCTTATTTGTAGGAGAGGAGCAATTTGATCACTTGATACATGATAAGGGCGGGCTATATAACTCTAGCTTTAAGGGGAAGGGTGAGTCCAAACTTTTAGTAACTTTAATCTTGTAATAGGCTATGCTATCGAGTTATTCCCTTTTTAGTTTCTTTTTTTTGGAAGGGAGGCAGGCCTTACATTTGTTTGGGATTGAGATGTTGATGAAAATGTTTTGATGACACAACCTTATTTTAACCATTATTGTTATAAAATATATACTGCTACTATCTAGAATATGTATATGTATATACAAAAAAATATGCAGGTATTGATTATTGAAGACTGTACAGCGTAGAGAATCAAGATTTCAAAGAAGAAGAGTTCAGGTTACAAGATCATGAGTTACAAGAGTTCAAAAAATAAAAATAATTGAGTCTAGATTCCTTGTTAAAACTCTGATTAGCATTGAATCCATATTTCGGTCTTTTCTCACTATTTTCAAAATGATTTCAAAATTACTTCCTTATTTTAAATCTATATTTCTTTGTTCTTAACTTTATTTTAAACTCCTGCTTTTAAAATATATTTTATTACCAAATATTGTTTAATTCCTAATTCAAATATTTCTTAATTAATACTAATTTTTATTTTGTTTTATTATAGTTACTTAAGTTTTAAATTTCCTTACTTATATTTAATTTAAGTTCTAAAGAATTTCTTATATTATAGTTTTATATGTATGCTTTATTATCATTTTATATATAATTTTTTAATCATTTTTAAATCATCTTAATATATGTTTTTAATATATAATTGTATTTGAAAAACTCTATTTTAATATAAAGGAATATAGTTTGTTTTAAGTCAATAATCACCATAATTTAATAAAAATTATTTACTTTAATATAAAAGTTTATTTTTTGAAAAATTACTAAGGTATGTCGACATAAGAAAATATGTAAGTTGACATAGTGGTCGTTTGTTTTCAAATTCAAAATTTGAAAAGTTGTGTCTTTTGAATCCAAAACTATTCTAAAAGGATTTGACTGTTGGGAGACTACAAATAGGCTTCTAAATTCGATTTTTTTAACTAACTTTTAATTATCTTCTTCTTCCTTTGTCTTCTCTCCATTGACACTCTTAAATTCTCAAATTATATACTTATACTCTACTGATTTTCAAAGAGAATCATATTAGTCTCTTTCTAGTTCAATTCTCTATCGAACTCTTTCAAAGATTAGAGTGCTACTCAAGAGTTATAGTATTTCTGTAATCAAAATCACAAGATCAAATCCTATCGAGTCTATCTTCCAAAACTAATATTGAAAAGGTGTGATCGTGTCCCGTATAAACGACTGGTGTGGCTAGAATCCGGAGACCAATTGGGTGTGGGTTATGGCTCGGAAATCAATGGAGTCTCACTGTATTCCGGAAACAGTTGGGGTGTACCATTGTAGCCCAAAAATCGGGGAGAGGGGTAGAGGGTAATGAATTTTGTACCCCTTAGGGGTACGACCCGAGGGGTACGAAGATCATATATAAACGCGATCTGGGGGTTCGAGACTTGGACTTGCGACTCTTTGGTGTCCGAGGTCTTAGTTTGGCGATGTTTAGAGGAGCAGTGAGGTTCATGGGACTTCTAAATTTGAGTTCATCTGGTAATTCTTGGAAACACACTTGTTGGCGGAAATTGGATGAATCGGGTAGTGCCCATTGGTTAGGTCGATCACCGCCGAGACTATGGGGCCTGGACCTCCACTGGCATTGCACTAGGACCCACTTGGCATCTCGCCCTCAGCTCGGAGCACGGCTCGCCGTCGGCTCTTAGCACAGCTCAAGTCTTCTGGAGATCGACCCCTGATGTTGTTGGCAACACTTTTGGGCTATAGTATCACGCGATATGTTGAGTCGAGTGTGCCTTACGCACTTTTGGGAACCGGACCAAAAGGACGGTTAACATTTGTCCCCTCAAAGTATATCTTGTGTTAACGGGACGTACTTTGAAGTGAGATAAATCTGATATGGGCGGAAGGATCTTCATGCCATGCTCAGCGATTGGTCATGACCTTTCCCTTGAGATGTACACCGAGAATGAACTGCTTTGGAGTGGTTGAGATGCCTTATCGAAATTTGTTGGCATAAGTTTAGGATTCCGGCATTGTTAAGGGCTTTGACTCGCTTGAACCTTGCCGCTTGAATTGGAACCTGTCTGAGGGATCTAAACTCTGTAGATTAAAGGCATCAAATGTTAGTCACCGACTTCTGATTGCATCAAAGTGCAAATGGTTCGTTATCGTGTCATAATCGCGTATGCAATCACAAATTTGCACGTGGTTCCATGCAACACGATCTGAGTCGCGCAATTTATCTTTTCGAAGAGTTTGGTGATCGAGAGTTGATCTTTTTGGTGTGTACACTTGGACCATTAAGGCTTGTGAGCACGTATTTGGCCAATGAATCAATTTGGTCTTCACAACTGAGCTTTCAAAAGCATACATGCATGGCTATTGCCATGACCTAGGCGTGTGATCGTCCTAAGTGGTTATTGAAACATCGTTGGGATGGAGCTTGACTGTTTGGAGTATTCGCCGAATCACTTGGATTTGCGAGCCCAAAGTTGTTCAAAGATCCGAGCCAGTCCCAATGATCAAAGTTTCAGCAATTCGTATATGCGATGTAATTGTTAGGACAATACTCAGCATATGTCGTGGCATGTATTCAAGTAAAATTTTCCTTTGAGGCGAGGTCGGACCCAAATGCTAAGCGCGTGCACTTTGAAGATTGGGCATTTGGTGAGTACACGAGTGGTCGTCGAGCCATGATTTATTTTGTAGTTGGGGCTTCGACGATAAGTCAATGTAACCGTAGCTTGGTGTACGATCCTGAATTCCAATCCTAGAATGTTCGTTTGGAGCATGTTGATCCCTTTACTGTAGTTGCTTCCTTTCTTCTCTTCCTCGGATGGAAAATCAGCTTGAGGCGGGGAGGATACAAAATACTGTTTTTACACTCTGGATGTTCGAGTTGTCCTTAGGTTTCTGAGAAGAGAAGAGATATATGGACAGCCAGAGGATTCCCGAGATTGTCACTCAAGAGCATGGAGTGGTAGATTCTGGGAAGCGAAAGTAGGGATTCGAGGACAAGTATTTGCGGATACAGGATTGGACTTTGTATCCCAAGTACTTATTAAATCTTTCAGGCTCTTCAGGAGTTTGAAGCTTGTTTGAGGACATGATCACTAAGTTGGTGCACGGGATATCGAAACAGAACTTTGCACTCCAATGGCTTTGTCGAGCCCTGGCTTCGATCTTGAGTTATTAAACTTGAACTTTTTCCTAGTGTTGGATGAGCGGACAATGATTAGTGAGTTGTGGTCTTGCGACGCGGTTCTCAAGGAATGGACTTGCTTGGACTGGCGGCTCAAATGCGTACGTAGGATGTCGACAAATAGTTGAGTTGTTAGTCTCATGATCTGATTAATAAACCAACCACGACGCAGCTGCATCTTGACTCAGGCATTGCACGGGCGGTTGGTGATGGCCATGGCGTTAGTTGTTGAGGCTAAAGGTTTCCATCATGTTATGGAGTGTCTGCTTTTGTGGAGTCCGGGCACTGATGGAAAGCAGAAAAACCTCCAGGGCCTGGACTCTGGCTCTGGATTGCCGTCGTTGCGAGGTGAAGGCGCTCTCAAGATGGTAGCTCCAAGGGATTCTATGAAGACAACGTCAGTGCAGGGACTGAAGGGGATCTGATCGGGCCCTGTAATGGGCAGGCTGATGCGATAATCGGTAGAGGGTTCCCCCAAGCCTGGGTACCTACTAGATTCTGTTCTACATCAGGGACGAGTTAGCAAGTCGGATTGTTGCTTAATGTTGAATGTCTGGACTGTAGTTGAAGTCGAACGTAACACAACTGATCAGCGAATCATTCTGGAAATGAACTTATTCGGATTGACTGCTCAGATATGCACATAAGATGTAGATGCACGGTCGAGTCGTTAGCTCCAACTAATTATGTCATAACCATTTTTCGACCCGAAAATGGTGCTGATGTTTACCAGTAATCACTGCCTTAGTTATTAAAACTATGTGTCATCATCGCGTTCAGATGCGCTTGTAGGTAGGAAGTTTTTGCGTCAAGAGGTGTGAGTTAGCTTCGCGTTGCACTTAAGTTTGAGTTTGCTGGCAGGGCGTTGAGACTTTGGGAACCTAATGAACTAGCCATGGGAACTCGAGAATTTGCATCGAGATATGAATTTTTTATTTTTCGTACTGAGAACTTGTCTCAATTCCCCTGCTCCTCGGGGGACTAGTGATTGTTTTGCTCCCCCTGTCTTTTGGTTCGGGCCTCTTTGTCTGACCTTCCCAGTATTGGTGGACGGTCAGAAACTTCCGAGACCCGAGCTTTTGGGTCTAAGTTACCCTCGACGTGAGGTGGGCGTTCCTCTATAGAAATGGTTGCTTTGAAGCTTGCGCGATGGTCAAGCTAGTGTAAAGATAGGTGGAGGACTGCCCCCCATGCTCGAGTACTCGCCAACTGAAGAGGATGCGAGCGATGAACCCTCAGAAGACAAATAGTTGCCTCTTTTGCTGGGCATCCCCCTTGGAGCAGAGAGCACACCAGGCTTTGCCCTCATACTTCCTTAGACGTCCGAGTCTCGGTTGGAGTTACAGCAGGAACGATCTAGAGAAGTAGGAGAAACCGTGGCTTCAGGATCCCACATTTATATGAGTCTCTTTGGATGAGGAGCAGTAGTGGTTGGCTGAAGCGCTCATGCAACGGACGTAGCTGATGTAAGTGTACAAACAACGCTAGCTATGGTGGAAGATCAGGAAGCCCGGTTGGTGGCAAAGTCTGAGGAGACGGAAGGGAAGAGGGACAGGATGAGGTTGTCGTATGAGATGCATGGGCAAAGGCTAGTCAGGATGCCCAAGAGAAATCTAACGCTGTGGTGGCGAAGAAGTAGGCCGATATTGAGGAGGAGAAGGAGAGGGCCTCTGAGTAGGCTAGAAAAAAGGAAACCCATCGATGATGCCCACCAAACGAGGGCGAGGGGACCCTTAGCAAACTTGAAGCGGATTCAATTATGTGACGCCAAGCCTAGGAGCTAGCTGATCAGAAGGCTGCCGAAGACGCCGAGAAGAGAGCGGAGTTGGGCACTAAGAAGGCTTGGGGAGAAACCCGGGCTGCATTGGTCCTTGCTTCTTACATCGTCCCTAAGTCGTTGCCATGTATTTCCTTCGGGGAGGTTATGATAATTACAAGTGGCGAAGATGATGGCGGGAGGCGCACATCGATGTCTCATTAATCCGTTACTCCTGTGAAGAGTAGAGGAGGAGGAAGCGGTTCTGGAAGGAATGGGCCCATCATTGCTGGTGACCCGCCTACTACCAAATGTAACACCCCACCTCCGCCAGGGTGACTCTTGCAAGCACTCTGACTTTGGAGGGGCGTTTGAATCAGGTAAACATGCATAATGATATATCAAGGCAGAACAAGAACATATGTATATATGTATACAGAGTAAATAACATAGATAAAACAGCGGAAGATTTCAAACCATTTCAAAACAAGTCTGGTACAACATAATGTCAACTTTCCAAATACACAAGTCTAGATAAAAACAACATTACTGAAAAACTGAAATACATAAGTACTATCCCCAAAATAAGTGATAACCATAACTAGCTTCATGTCAAGACCGTACATGAGCTAAAATCCCACAAGCAAGCGATCAGAAATCCAAGCTAAGCTCCAATATTCCCTCCCTGAGAACCTGTGGGGGGGGGGGGACGGAAGAAAAGAGGCGAAAGAAAACAGGTCAGTAAAAAAGACTGAGTAAGCCCTACTATAGTCAATGTAAACTGATAAAGTTAACTGGCATGATGAAAGCTGAGATGAACATATGGATAACTACATACTAGCATGATGATTAACTAACAAGGTAGATAAAGGTGTCATCGCATAATCAGGTTTAAGGTCTTTTGCACCACAGGTGTACTAGCAAACTAACATGACTTGAATAAACAAGTATTGATCCCTTGGCCCAAGCTTTGGCCCAATAACATGAAGTGACCCTAATACGTGGTCCAACCAAACAGTCTAGTCGATCGGCTCCCTATAAGCCTAACTCGTCACGTGTTGGTGTCAATACGGCCCAAACATAATTGTAGTCAGACTGTGCTGGGTCTCCCGTCGGGTGTATCAAGCCCTAGGGTGGCAACCCCTGGACACCATAAACATAAGTGCACAGTCTCGATCTACTGGTACCCGTGCATGCTTTCCCCGGCTTCGGACTATGTGCACGACCATGGTCCGCCCGGAACTACACCGGCGTACCACTCTGCCGTCGCTTTTGGTCACTTATCTCCAGTCCAGTAATCGTGCCCCCACCCTAGCCTAGTCCCTAGGGTCATGATGATACAAACTTGGGATTACTGCTGGAGTGGACCCCCATTGCTAGGATTTTTCTAGTGGGTTAAGTACGGTTTAACCCTCTTGCTAATCATGGATTAACTTGGTTAAGTGTAACGATGAGTTCACGACTTAACCCCGATTAATCTACCAAGCCCAAATTGGTTAAGTACTAAGTGGACCATGACTTAACCCTAATCATGAGGCATTAATTAATTTAATGCGCCTTAACCTCTCACATTAGACTTTGTTGCGGTTACTAGTTAAGTCGGGCGGGTCCGGGTAGCTTTACACCACAACTTGGTCTAACCTCGGGTTCAAGATACAACATGACCAACTTCTCACATTGGGTCCTATTGTTTGTAGCAACTAGTTAAGCCGGTCGGTTCCGGGTAGGTTTACGCTACAAACTCAACCCAACCTCGAGTTGGTCACACTTATCTTTTCTAAGTGTCATGTCCATCATGTTTCCAAAACATGTTACAAGTTTTCAAGCATTTGGGTAGACCTAACTTAATAGGTAAATTCCCAAAGGGTAGACCTAACTTAATAGGTAAATTCCCAAGCTTATGTTTTTATGTCTTTTAAGTTTACCCAACCCCAAACGCAATCCCATCGCTTACATATCGCAATAGCGCATAAAGGATAGAAAGAGGGAACTTGGCATAATCATGACATAAAGGTGTTGAAGCCACAAGTTTAACATGGTGGCATATGAAATGTACATATGTTCATATACTTGCATATTACATTTTTAGGCCTCAAAAGCATGCATAAAACCAAACTTAGCATATTGGTGATACATGGTGATAAATGACATGTAGAAATGGCCATAAGTTCGCATTTAGCCTCACACGCAAGTTATCATAAGAGATATGATAACTTACATGTTGCCAAAATGCAACCTTTAGCATAAAGCTTGAAGCTTTAAGCTTAAAAACCCAAGATAAGCTTGCATAACATGATAACATGAACAAAAGGATCAACCCAAACTTGCATAACATAACTTGCATATCATGTGACAAACTTGCATATCAAACTTGCATAACTTAACTTGCATATCATATGACAAACTTGCATAACATAACTTGCATATCATATGACAAACTTGCATATCAAACTTGCATAACATAACTTCATAACATGGCAAACTTGCATAACACTTCATAGTAAACTTGCATATCATAACGATCAAACACAACTTGCATCATTCATTAACTTTAGAGTTTAAATATGAAAGTAGAAAAGGGCTTACAATGCTTATGAAGGCTCAAATGAGTATAAGCAAATATAAGATTGAGAAAAGCCCTTATGCAATCAAATAAACCCCAAAACGCAAGCTCCAAATCACTAAAAACCCTTGCTTTATGATGTAAATATGGAAACTTGACTTGAATGCAAGCTAATGATGCTCATACAAGCTTGAAAACACTTGTATGCATGGAAAATTTCATAGAAATTTATTTAGGAATTTTATGAAGAGAGTGGAGGCCATGAGAGGATTGATTTTGCCGTAGTTTAGTTGTATGAATGAATAATGATGATTTAGGGTTAGGTTAGGGCCATATTTATAGAGATTAGGACTAGTTCTAGCCTTAGGATTAAACCCTAGTTCCAATCTCAGCCCTTAAAACCGAATCTGGCCCCCAAACTCAACACAAACCCAAAATGGTGCACCAGGCAAGACTGCCCGGCTGGACCAAGTCGACAGCCAAGTCGACAGGGCTGTCGACTTGGGTCCAACCAAGTCGACTCCCAAGTCGACAGGGCTGTCGACTTGGGTGCTCTGGCGGGAATTTTCCCGCCTGGCTCAATCTTACCCTAATTTTCAAATTCAAACTTGAATTTGAAATTTGTTTTTACTTTGAAATTTTCTGAAAACTTCGTTGGGCCTTAATCGGGTCATACGGACTCCGATTTTCGAAAACTCGGACTCTATTTCACGTTATTTTCCGAGACGAACGCAATGGCATAGCCCGTTTCCCTTGATTCAGATTTTAGAATTAAATTCTGCCTCGATTTATGTTATAACAGGTTATTGAAAATACGGGTTGTTACATTCTCCCCTCCTTAAAGGATTTCGTCCCCGAAATCTTCAAGTTAGGAAGAACGTATCCTACCATCCAACATACATCTACTCATAACATCATCCACGAGCAATCATTGTCCTTACAAGATTCTAAATGTTGTATGAACATATGCAAAGGTGTGTGTATATGTACTTATCTAATGCAAATATCATCAATGCAAATTATTTTAGTGAAATGGATCCATATGTATGCAATTCCTAACATAATGTATAACATCTATATGTGTGCACATAACACACATCCATATGCAACATCCATGTGATAACACAAAAATTTTCATCCATGAATAAGCGTAAACACTCATGCATATGCAGTATGAGGAGTGTGTGAGCTGATCTAGTGCCTAACGTGTATAATGCATCCACGAGTAACCACTTGCAAACACTTGCAACCACTTGCAACCATCAAGCATAACATGTTTCAAACACATGTTTCATCCAAAGGGTTTCTACCTAAGGTTCTCATGACAAGATTAACATGATAAACTAGATAATCAAGACAAACATGGATAGCAAAAGATATGCTACAAAGAAATCGGGAAGATAAGCAGGATATACTCCTTTTGGATTACAAGAAATCCCTTCCTAACCCAACCCATATTCTATAAAAGCCCAAAAGGTTTAGTCAACCTAACGGACCCCTTCAAACCTTGACATGTATTACTAACCGATGAGTCATACCTCCCGACAGAAATAGGACCAAGAATGGGACCGAGAGGATATACGTAAAAAGATAACATGCGAGTAAGTTCCACCGGAAAACAAGGATCAAGGATATACTCTTAGAAAGAGATATGATGCGCGTATCTAGCCTTCAGTCTTCTAAGTCACGTTTCCTTGAGTTTAACAACACTGTGCTTTGACCGTCTTTTACCTCATGATTTCTTAGCTTCTTAGTTCTTATTTCCAAATATGAGTTGGAACCCATTTCATTGTCGCCTCTCGTCTTCCTTTTTCACTTACTCTTCTATCATTCTTGGCTTAAACATAAATATGACCCCATGGTTTCATGCAAGCTCTCCAAAATTCATCAGTGAATCCTGGATCTCGTTTACTTACTATAAAGTATTCCATGCAACAGAACTTTTCTTGAAAATACCAATCCACGTTACTAACGTGATTTTCTATAACTCATGCTTGAACGAAATGAACCATCCGCCTGCGAATGATAGGCCGTACTTAGATTCAGTCGCTTGCCCATGACTTCTCGTAGACTATCTCAAAACTGGCTAGTGAAAATTGAGTCATGGTTACTAACTATACTTTAGGGAACCTCGTGCAACTGCTTTATTTCTTGAAAGTAAACTGTCGCTAGTTATGATGCAGTCCTTTCGCTCTTTACCGGAGTGAAATGAGCACTCTTCGTGAGTCTACCTACTATGACCCACATGCTCGTATTACCTTTCCTTGATCTAGGCAGTCCATCTACGAAATCCTTCGTGACGCTTTACTACTTCCATTGCGGGGACCTCCAATGGATGTAATAGCCCACCGGGCTTTTTATGACTCGGCCTTTAACCTGTTGGCACAACATGCACCTTGGGACAAACTCGGCCACCTCCTCGAGTGATGTGCATCTTCAAGAATCTTCTTTCTCTCATCGCGTCTTAGCCATCCCTTGTCATCTATAGCGAGGTGACTTATCATTTCGCCTCGAGTCAACTTGTCCATGATCTCGACTAACAGCGGGTCTTCTTCCTGTGAAGTCCCTACTTGATCCAGAAGGGTAGGTCTAAGCTCAAGGGACGCTAACTAACTAATTAAACTGAGAGAACTTCTTACTTCAATTGTCCTCGTCGGAGCTTTTCGGTTTTGAACCGCGACCACTTTAGCAGGATCCACCACTAAGCCTTGCTTAGAAACTATGTACCCAAGAAATCTAACTTCTTTTCTCCAAAATGACATTTGGAGGACTTGGCTTTCAACTGATGCGCTCTAAGCGTATCCATCACCTCCTTGAGATGTCTAGCATGTTCTTCCTCGTCCTTAGAGAAGATCAGAATATCATCTACGAAGACCACGACAAATTTGTTCAAGAACTCCCTAGACACCCTACTCATCAAGTCCATGAAGTAGGCGGGTGCATTAGTCAAACCGAACGGCATGACAAGCCATTCGAAGAATCCATCTGGCGTTCTGAACGCAGTCTTGTCTATACTATCTTCAGCTACCCTGAGCTGATGGAATCCAATAGCAAGATCAAGCTGAGAGAAAACAGAAGCACCGACAAGCTGGTCAAAGAGATCATCAATCCTCGGTAACGGGTGTCTGTTCTTCTTAGTCAGCTTATTCAACTCTCGATAGTCAACACAAAGTCGGAGAGAACCATCTGCCTTGGTAGTAAATACCACAGGCGCTCCCCATTCAGATATACTTCGTCTAATGAAGTTCTTCTCAAGCAACTCCTTCACTTGCTTACTTAGCTCCCGCCTTTCACGCGGAGCCATGTGCCGAACGGGCAAAGAAACCGGCTTTGCATTAGCCACCAGATAAATGCGGAAATCAATCTCTCGCTTAGGGGGCAACCCCCTAACTTCATCAAAAACATCCGGATACTCTCGAACCACTCTCACAGACTGAAGAGTTTCCATTGACGAGTCGAGTGATTCAAGATAGCACAACATGACGGGACCTCTCGGATCACAAGAAATCTCTAGGGTGTTTCCGAGGCGAGTCACGAGCCTCACAACCCTATGCTCACAATCAAGAATGGCTCCATATCTGGACAGCCAATCCATGCCAATATCAATCCGTATCCCCTAAAACCAAGAACATAAGCACTACACAAGAACTCTACACTCCGTATAGAGATCCTCAAATCCCCACATATCATAGACAGATGGGCGGAACCCCCAATAGGATTTGAGACACAGACGGGATCATCCACCAAGCTAGTACTAAGGTGCAAACTATCAACAAGATCAGATGAGATAAAGCTATGCGATGCACCAGAATCAAACAAGGTACGAACTGGAAAATCAGAAATATATACAAGGCTCTCAACAGAAATACTACCTCGATCGGGAACTGGAGCGACATTGAGAGCATGAACTTGCCCTCCTGAAGGTCCAACACGCTGAATCTGACCCTGGCCTTGCCCTTGCTTCTTCGGGCAATCCTTACTGAAATGTCCAGTCTCACCGCAGAAAAAGCATTCACCATTCTTCCTTTTCCTCTTCTTACAATCCTTAATAAGATGCCCAACTGAACCGCAATAATGGCACTTCCCCTTGTTGTTCTTAACCTTGTTGTTGTTCCCCTTGTTGCCTTGACTTTTGTTCTTGTTCTTATTCTGATTGCCTTGACTGCTCTGACCACTTGGATTACCCTGATTTCCTTTCCACTGGGAATCAGTCTTCTTGGCTTGAGTATCATTCACCTTGATCTCTTTCTTGACATCTCCCTGAAGTAACGCCATATCAACCAAGCTCTCAAACGTGGCCCCATGGGGAATATGTGACATAGCCAATCCCTGCAACGGCCCATTCAATCCTCTAGCAAAACGAAGAGCCTTCTTCTGAGGAGTATTAACCATATCCAAGCCAAAACGAGCTAACTGATTGAACTTGTTCACATATTCTTTGACAACATATCTCCTTGCTTCAAAGTTATGAATCTCTCCATTTGCAGATTCTCCTCAGCAGAAGATAGAAACTTAAGCACGAACCTTGCCCTGAAATCGGCCCAAGTCTCAACAGGCCTAGTACCATTGGTGACTTCCCACCAATAAGCGGCTTCATCCTTCATAAGCCAAACCGCCAACAAGATCTTCCTCTGATCGTCTAACCCAAAGATAGCAAACAAATCCTCGTTCTCTTTCAACCAATTTCTGGCCTCTACAAAAGTCTCAGTGCCTTGAAAGTTCTTGCCACCCATTGCTTTGAAATCTTTGCAAGCCTTTGCGAAGTCAGCTTGAGGATGCTGAGGGGGAGGAGGAAGAGGAACCTCAGCGACAGGAGGAGGAGGAACATTAACTACTGGAGGAGGAGGAGGAGGAACATCTGCGGGGCCGGCTTCGGTCGCCCTAGCCTCCAAAAGTCTCCTATACCAAACAGGTACGTGTACTCCCTCCGGGATAGCAAAGTTATCGGCCATACTGAAAATGAAGAAAAAGACAGATTCAGAATGGAGATAAACGAAGGAATTTTGCTAATGGCTATTTGGGGAATAGCCTTTAAAATAAACTAGACTTTTCTTTGGAAAATACTTTATACTTGGTTTTGAAAATAGTTTTCCAAAAGCTTTAAAAACCTTTTTGTCCCTTCTCGTAAACCATATGCTCTGATACCAAATGTAACACCCCACCTCCGCCAGGGTGACTCTTGCAAGCACTCTGACTTTGGAGGGGCGTTTGAATCAGGTAAACATGCATAATGATATATCAAGGCAGAACAAGAACATATGTATATATGTATACAGAGTAAATAACATAGATAAAACAGCGGAAGATTTCAAACCATTTCAAAACAAGTCTGGTACAACATAATGTCAACTTTCCAAATACACAAGTCTAGATAAAGACAACATTACTGAAAAACTGAAATACATAAGTACTATCCCCAAAATAAGTGATAACCATAGCTAGCTTCATGTCAAGACCATACATGAGCTAAAATCCCACAAGCAAGCGATCAGAAATCCAAGCTAAGCTCCAATATTCCCTCCCTGAGAACCTGGGGGGGGGGGGGGGGGGACGGAAGAAAAGAGGCGAAAGAAAACAGGTCAGTCAAAAAGACTGAGTAAGCCCTACTACAATCAATGTAAACTGATAAAGTTAACTGGCATGATGAAAGCTGAGATGAACATATGGATAACTACATACTAGCATGATGATTAACTAACAAGGTAGATAAAGGTGTCATCGCATAATCAGGTTTAAGGTCTTTTGCACCACAGGTGTACTAGCAAACTAACATGACTTGAATAAACAAGTATTGATCCCTTGGCCCAAGCTTTGGCCCAATAACATGAAGTGACCCTAATACACGGTCCAACCAAACGGTCTAGTCGATCGGCTCCCTATAAGCCTAACTCGTCACGTGTTGGTGTCAATACGGCCCAAATATAATTGTAGTCAGACTGTGCCGGGTCTCCCGTCGAGTGTATCAAGCCCTAGGGTGGCAACCCCTGGACACCATAAACATAAGTGCACAGTCTCGATCTACTGGTACCCGTGCATGCTTTCCCCGGCTTCGGACTATGTGCACGACCATGGTCCGCCCGGAACTACACCGGCGTACCACTCTGCCGTCGCTTTTGGTCACTTACCTCCAGTCCAGTAATTGTGCCCCCACCCTAGCCTAGTCCCTAGGGTCATGATGATACAAACTTGGGATTACTGCTGGAGTGGACCCCTATTGCTAGGATTTTTCTAGTGGGTTAAGTACGGTTTAACCCACTTGCTAATCATGGATTAACTTGGTTAAGTGTAACGATGAGTTCACGACTTAACCCCGATTAATCTACCGAGCCCAAATTGGTTAAGTACTAAGTCGACCATGACTTAACCTTAATCATGAGGCATTAATTAATTTAATGCGCCTTAACCTCTCACATTACACTTTGTTGCGGTTACTAGTTAAGCCGGGCGGGTCCGGGTAGCTTTACACCACAACTTGGTCTAACCTCGGGTTCAAGGTACAACATGACCAACTTCTCACATTGGGTCCTATTGTTTGTAGCAACTAGTTAAGCCGGTCGGTTCCGGGTAGGTTTACGCTACAAACTCAACCCAACCTCGAGTTGGTCACACTTATCTTTTCTAAGTGTCATGTCCATCATGTTTCCAAAACATGTTACAAGTTTTCAAGCATTTGGGTAGACCTAACTTAATAGGTAAATTCCCAAAGGGTAGACCTAACTTAATAGGTAAATTCCCAAGCTTATGTTTTTATGTCTTTTAAGTTTACCCAACCCCAAACGCAATCCCATCGCTTACATATCGCAATAGCGCATAAAGGATAGAAAGAGGGAACTTGGCATAATCATGACATAAAGGTGTTGAAGCCACAAGTTTAACATGGTGGCATATGAAATGTACATATGTTCATATACTTGCATATTACATTTTTAGGCCTCAAAAGCACGCATAAAACCAAACTTAGCATATTGGTGATACATGGTGATAAATGACATGTAGAAATGGCCATAAGTTCGCATTTAGCCTCACACGCAAGTCATCATAAGAGATATGATAACTTACATGTTGCCAAAATGCAACCTTTAGCATAAAGCTTGAAGCTTTAAGCTTAAAAACCCAAGATAAGCTTGCATAACATGATAACATGAACAAAAGGATCAACCCAAACTTGCATAACATAACTTGCATATCATGTGACAAACTTGCATATCAAACTTGCATAACTTAACTTGCATATCATATGACAAACTTGCATATCAAACTTGCATATCATATGACAAACTTACATATCAAACTTGCATAACATAACTTCATAACATGGCAAACTTGCATAACACTTCATAGTAAACTTGCATATCATAACGATCAAACACAACTTGCATCATTCATTAACTTTAGAGTTTAAATATGATAGTAGAAAAGGGCTTACAATGCTTATGAAGGCTCAAATGAGTATAAGCAAATATAAGATTGAGAAAAGCCCTTATGCAATCAAATAAACCCCAAAATGCAAGCTCCAAATCACTAAAAACCCTTGCTTTATGATGTAAATATGGAAACTTGACTTGAATGCAAGCTAATGATGCTCATACAAGCTTGAAAACACTTGTATGCATGGAAAATTTCATAGAAATTTATTTAGGAATTTTATGAAGAGAGTGGAGGCCATGAGAGGATTGATTTTGCCAAAGTTTAGTTGTATGAATGAATAATGATGATTTAGGGTTAGGTTAGGGCCTTATTTATAGAGATTAGGACTAGTTCTAGCCTTAGGATTAAACCCTAGTTCCAATCTCAGCCCTTAAAACCGAATCTGGCCCCCAAACTCAACACAAACCCAAAATGGTGCACCTGGCAAGACTGCCCGGCTGGACCAAGTCGACAGCCAAGTCGACAGGGCTGTCGACTTGGGTCCAACCAAGTCGACTCCCAAGTCGACAGGGCTGTCGACTTGGGTGCTCTAGCGGGAATTTTCCCGCCTGGCCCAATCTTACCCTAATTTTCAAATTCAAACTTGAATTTGAAATCTGTTTTTACTTTGAAATTTTCTGAAAACTTCGTTGGGCCTTAATCGGGTCATACGGACTCCGATTTTCGAAAACTCGGACTCTATTTCGCGTATTTTTCCGAGACGAACACAATGGCATAGCCGTTTCCCTTAATTCAGTTTTTAGAATTAAATTCTGCCTCGATTTATGTTATAACAGGTTATTGAAAATACGGGTTGTTACACCAAACCTATAAGAAAAAGGAAAAGAAAAGAGAAGGATGAGTAGCATGAGTAATTGTTAAAGGAATTATAGATACTTTGGGTTAGGTAGACCGATAGTATATGCGAGTGCGGTCTTCGCTTTTGGTTCTTAAAGACATGGTGTGTTATTCATGTACACCCTGTCATCAGAGAGAAGAGATGTCAAACATGTAGTCTGTTTCGGGTGGTGTGCATGTGTGTGTGAAAATGAAATATGAATTAGTAAGATCATAATTTTTGTCGACTATTCAGATGTTCTTCTCTTGTTTTCCAGCGTTCTGTACTTGCATAAGCGTACTTATCGTTACACTTAACAAAAAAGCGATCAAAGACTGCGCTCTGGGTTGATTATTCTAGAAGGGTGAGATAGAGTGCTGGTTTCAGTAAGTTTCACTCAGCTCAGGAAACCCGTAGTTTGCGAAACCAGGCTAGTCGCCGGCTGTTTTGGGCTGCCCGGAATAAGTCCCAAGTAGAGCGAACGCGTAGGACATTGAGTAGTCCAGTGAGGGGCTCTCCTGTCGTTCATTCGGGTTACGAGCGCAGGTGTTGTTTATTCAACGAAAGAGAAGCCCGGATCAATAGCCCATAGGGCCCGATCGTGGCCATGGGCTACCCCTAAGTCTTGAGAGCTTCAGGGAAGAAACGATTTAAGGTCGGTCTCGGTGCTGCACCAAGATTCGACCGGCACCCGTAGCCAGGTGAGAAGTTTGCATCACACTAGGTTGGCTGTTGGATGGCCCCAAGTTGCATGGAACTTCGGCGCGGAATGATTTATCCTCAGTCTCGGTGCGGGGCCGAGGTTTGAGTTAGTGGTTATTTATACTCGGTCGCGTCGCGGGTCAGCCACTCGAGTAGCGTTGCCGGCCCCCGTGCTTGGTGTGCCGGTCATAGCTAGTTTTGTTTGGCCTCGATGTTGGATCGAGGTTCGGATGGCGGCACCGACTCCTGTACTTGGGGTGTCGGGGCGGCGATCCACTGTTTGCACACAAGTTGGTTGTCAGGATTGATCAAACATGTCGTGCACGGAGTAAACATGGAAGGGAGATAGGGAACTGGACATTATTTATACTGATAACGTTGGCGGTATTAGCCCTTACAATGCCTTGAATTGTAAGAAAACAAGACATCGCTAGAAGGCATAAATAACTGTACACTAAGTTATGTAAAATAGCGGCGGAGAAGTTCGTTGTTCCATGACCTCGGAAGTACGGCTCTGTCCATGGTTGAAAGTTTGAAAGTTCCATCGATGAGCTTACGTTGTATGGAGTATAGGCCTCCCAAACAAGGAGCGGGGCCTTTTGGTGAAGGAAAGACCCGCTTTAAGACGAGGTTGCCGATGTTGAGGCCCTTATGACGGACTCTGGAGTTGAAGTTTCGGCCTACTCGTTGTCGATTTAAGGCTTGATCCAAGGGACCGGTTCCCGGGTCTGTGATGTTGATCTAGTGTAGCGTGCTCTTGTATGCGAATTGGCCGTGAAGGTTGACTATTGGTCGGACAGAAGCCACTTGGAAGGCTTACATCACTTGAGGCTTGATAACAACTAGATTGGTGCAAAAGACGACCTACTTGAGGCGAGTTGTGAGGCATGGATGCTCATTGTGGTCATGGTCCTAACGAGCCGGGGGTACGATCTCGAAGGATTAATCGTCGGTCGAGGTTTAGTTTAGTGGGAATCTTTGATGAGCATTGAGTGGCTCGGAGATCCCACGTAGTGGGGATCTTCTATGTTCATCGAGTGGCTCAAAGGTCCCACGTACTGAGAATCTTCGATGAGCATCGAGTGGCTCGGAGATCCTATGCAGTGGAAATCTTTGATGAGCATTGAGTGGCTTGGAGTTCCCATGTGGATGAGTTCCTCGATGTTGTTCTACAAGTGGCAAAACATGTTCGGTGTATCCGCGGATGCTATAGAACCGACAATATACTATATAGTCTCTTGGTGCACTCGTTGGACTTTCAGGTCGTGGCCTTTTGCATGGTTGGGAATTACGGGTTGCGAAATAGAATTTCTTGGGGGTGTTACCGAGAGCAACATAGATGCGGAAGGACAAAAGACGAAGATGCTTCCTTTTATTGTTACGACTACCTTTGACATTGCCGGCGTGAGCAAGATAGCGCAGAGCGGTGGAATTAGTGTTGTTAGAGCTCTGGAGGTCATCACGAGGCAGGACGTTGAGGGTAGGAGCTTGGTTCCTTTGTGCTAGATTTTGGCATAGGAAGTAGTTTGCGTTCATGCTGAAGATCTCTTAAATCTTTGATTTCTCTTGATTGATCCATGCTCTAAGTTCAGAATTAGGTGGTATGCCCTTCATAAGCTGGACGAGTGTGATTCGAGGAGTAGGTTTCTTGACTTCGACCAAGGCGGTATTTGATCTTGCGAGATAGCCTTTGAGAGTTTTCACGGGTGCCTTGGTAAATGTTCAAGACTGAGTGGATGTCTTTGGGCATCGCGATGTGCATCCTGGATTGCACGACCAATCTCCTGACGATTTAATTGAGAGTTGAGATAGTTCAAGGTGGAAGTCAAGAGAACCATAATAGAGCCGTTTGGGGGTAAGGACAGAGAAACACTTGCATTTTATGGCGTCTCTGATGCATAATGAACCGATGTGCCATTTGTGGCGGTTAATGAAGCTTCGAAGATCCTGGCTTCCTTGAGCAAGGAATGAGTGTCGGTATGTTGAAGTGCTTGCACCGTTCGACGTTCAGGATAGCTGGAGTAAATGGGTTATGTCTCGGGATGGTTTCCCAGGCATCGTTGGCGTGCCCCCGCAATTCTCTCGCGATCCTACAAATCATGTTGGCAATAATTGGAGGTTGGGTTCCTATCGCATTATGGCGGCTGTGATCCAGTTGAGGAGTTTGGAGCCTAGCGCGTCTTTTCGAAGGAAGGTCTTTACCATTCTGTGATTCTTCCACCTTGATTATACTTCGTGGAGGTTGGTTGAGGTGAACTTGGCTCCAGTCAGATGCTGGAAGGGTAGACGACAAGTCCGGACTCATAACAGCTCAAGTCCGCTTAGCCGGGGCATGAGTGTTATTCCCTCAATTGAGAGTAGGTGCAAGGCAGGAATGAACGGGATGACGCGTTCCATTTTTGATGGATATTTTGACATTACTGATATTAGAGGCCAGTTGTTCCATCATAGAATGCCGCCTATGGCACGTCAAAGCGTCGGGGCTACTCATCTTCATATACGATCCAAGTGAAGGGATTTCGCCTCGAGTGGGTTTCCCGCGAGTTGCTGGCGTTCCTTCGCATATTTTTTTATGATTATTCAGACTGTGTCGGGGAATTGTGCAGGATGAGGATATTCTAGTGGAACCCATTAGCTTTGGCAAACTGCGAGAGTCCTATTCCGTGGACGTCTTCTGTAGTACGCATCTGGCTTGCCCTTTTCCATTACATCGACATCGATCATCTGGTTTTGGTAAGGCTGGCGAGGTTGAGCGGGCTGGAGCAACATCGGGATTCGAGGTGCCCCCGAGTGTGGTGGAACTGGCACCGTTCCGAGGAGCGTCGTAGGTCAGCTGGTTAGTTTCTAGGGTTGCCCCCAACTCCTAAGTCGCGGGTGGATGAACATTGGTACTCGTCCCAATAGTGTACACCAGGCCAGTCGGCACTGAAGTACTTCTTATTCTGTTTTCAATTCGAGCGAGGGAGGTATTAAAATCCTCTTCCTGCCGCTCAAGTCGAGCTTTCAAATATGTGGCAAGATTCTTATTCATTCCATCGATGCCTTCCCAAGTGACGTAGTTCGATGGAGGTCCGGTCGAGGAGAGTTCTTGACTTCCTCCCCCTTCTACACATTGAGCTTTGATTATAGCATCGAGCTTCATATGCCTAAACATCATGATGAGAAGCGAGTAGTTGAGTCGTAGTTGATAACCGAAGATGAAATCTGAAGCCGAAACGGTGGAACTTAGCCCTAACATTCTGTTATTTGATTCTTTGTTGCTTAACCATCGTGAGGGGACTCGACCGCAGGTTATAGAATGAACCTAAGGCGTGTTGAAGTCGAGATGGGAATTTGCGACAAAGACACAAATTCGAGTTCTCTCCTTGATGCACTCCTTGTCGTGAAACGGGCGATGACTCGCTGAGCATGTCGCTGGACCAACTCCCTGTATTGCCTGACTGGGGCTTTGAGCCATCGCTTGGTTTCTTTCAATCTTTGGGTAAGCGCGAGAAGCTACACTTGAGCTACCAAGGCCTCGAGGACCGGAGGTAATGCCACATTAGCAGTGGCTAAGGTGTTGGAAAGAAATCGCCGATGGACCAGAGGACTTGATTATCATTACATGGTTCACCAATGATAGATTTCCTTTTTCTCGCCATTGCTGACTAGTTTGCTCGGTGGATAAGGTGAAATCCGAGTAACACAGACAAACTTGTGGTCGAGGGTCAATAGGGAAAAACAGCTTCGTCCAGTTTGAGAGAAGGCATTGTTTGATGGAGGATGAGCACCCAAGTCTTGGTGACTGAATAGAAGGAAAGGCGAGGTTTCGATTCCTCAAAGGAAGTGGAAAAAAATCGATTGTAGGTGCGCGCTTTACTTCCCCCTTCCCGGCGCGCCAAATGTTGACGCCTAAAATTGTCGTCAACACCCGAGAGTTCCAAAATTTGAAACTTTTTGTCCAGAGCGGAGAATTATAAGAAATGCAGTAATAATGTGCGGGGAACTAAAGGACACAGTTATTTATAGTGGTTCGACCCGTCAGGGCCTACGTCCACTTTGAAGGTTGTACTGATTTTATTCCATTACAACAAAGTATAATAAGAAGCTATAATGATTAACAATATCCTCTTAGTCCTTGTTACTAATCTTCCTTGCTGAGTGAGAGTAGTTGAGGAGTTGCTGATGTTGTAGCGTAGCCAAGTGAGGCGGAGCCGAGGCCGATGGAGGCGGAGTCGAGGCCGAGTGAGGCGGAGTCAAGACTCGAGGTTCGAAGGAGGCAGAGCGAGTCTCGGGGTCCGAAGGAGGAGAAGTCGAGGCTCGGGGTCCGAAGGAGGCATAGTCGAGGCTCGAGGTCCGAAGGAGGCGGAGTCGAGGCTTGGGGTTCGATGGAGGCGGAGTCGAGGCTCGGGGTTCGACGGAGGCGGAGCCGAGGCTCGAGGACTAAAGGAGGCGGAGTCGAGGCCTTCTTCTTTTTCTTTGAGTAGGAGAGGTGTTGGCTTGGTCAACAACGTCTGAGAGGTCCAGAAATATTCAAAGGTGGTGTGATGTCCAAAAGCATGGCTAAACCCCTCATAAGTATGCTCATGAGTTTAAGCACATTCATCTTCTTCCTTATGTGAATAGGGGTGGTGCCTAAGTGGCTTTAAGGAAGAATATCTTCTTCCTAGGAAGCAATTAAAGTTTGGGACAGAGAGCTTGGACCAACCTCTTGAATGTAGGAAGTGAGGGGGCATTTATAGTGGAGAGGTTAGGTAGGAGTAGGTAGAAATAGGGGACCACACTAGGAATTTCGAACCCCATGTGGCCGAGCTCCAGAACTTCGACCCCCTAGCACTTGCTCGAATAGACTTTGTATCCCTCTCTTGGTTACAAATTTCGTACCCGAGGGGGGTACGAATTTCGCATCCCTTAGGGGTACGAAATTCGTATCCCAAGGGGTACTAATTTCAAACCCCTTGGGGTATGAATTTCGTACGCCTTAGGGGTACGAAGATCATATATAAACGTGGGCTGGGGGTTCGAGATTTGGACTCGCGACTCTTTGGTGTCTGAGGTCTTAGTTTGGCGATGTTTGGAGGAGCAGTGAGGTTCACAGAACTTCTGACTTTGAGTCGATATGGTAATTCTGGCAACACACTTGTTGGCGGAAATCGGATGAATCGAGCAGTGCCCACTGGTTAGGTCGATCACCGCCAGGACTGTGGGGCCCCGGACCCCCACAGGCGCTGCGCTCGGATCTGCTTAACGGCTTGCCCTCGGCTCGGAGCACAGCTCGAGTCTTCTGGTGCTAGACCCCTAATGTCGTTGGCAACACTTCTGGACTATAGTATCACGTGATATGTTGAGTCGAGCGTGCCTTGTGTACTTTTGAGAACCGGACCTAAAGGCCGGTTAACGCTAGGCCTACAAGTTCAGATTAACACAAACAAAGTAAATCTGATATTATTAACAATGAATAGATATATCATTCACCTGAAAGTCATTACAAATTCATATCTAAACACATCTTTTAGGCTTATATTTCAAAATCCCATCAAATCTATAATATATATCCGAAAAGAATTGAAAAAGGGAAAGTGAAAATATCTAATACGCTGAATCCAACCTTTACTCATATTTCTCGATTAATCTTCCCCAATTCTTATTTTGATTGAAAGAAAACCGATTTATATTTTATAAATTTTGGAAGAGGTTGGAGAAGTGGAAATGACAGTGCTTCGCTGCTACCTCCAAAAAATATGAACAAAGAGTAGAGGGTCTAGGCCATTATTTATAAACGATTAAATGACCCTAAACCTTTAGACTTAAACTAGCTAAAATTAATCCGTCCATTAATATATAAATTATAACACTTAAAATGTTAGTCGCCATAGGAAGCTGCAACCAACAGGTCACAAGGGTTGTCGACCTGCCTCCTGGGAGGCGGAATGATAAATGGTAATATTAATTACCATATATATATTGCTAATTAATTATTTTTCGTCCGTTTTCCTATTTCGTTCGTAGCTTTTTCGTACAGACTCCGTTCGCGAAGTCCTTTAGTCGATAAGAATTCTGTCACGAACGCAAAGGTGTAAGTTCCATGGTCGAATTCCATTTTTTATAACCTAACTATTTTAACTAACGCCAAATTACGGGGTGTTGCAGATGTTCTGAACTAAAGATACTAGATGGACTGTGCATTCGAAAGATAGTCATGATTACTCGATTCACAAGTGTAAACAAGTTAATTCTAAATCCCATGAAACTTGGCACATGACTTCAAAGAAGCATATTAGGACCAAAAAAAGGTGGACAAGACACCAAAAAATGCTAACTTTATGGATAGGGTTGATCTATAGATGTTTATCAAATGAAGTCAATGTTTTAGGCGAGGCTTGATGGCATCCAAGTAGACTTCTCCATGTAGTATCTTAGTCCAACTCATCTCTAAATACCTATAAATATTCCTTTACCTTCTACATACGAGGAATCTGATTTCCATCTGTCTAAACTCTGCCAAATCACTTCCTTAACTTCAACTTTCTCCAGCGACATCAAGAATTCTTCATCAAACAAGGTTTTTGTGGTCTACGCCAATAGTCCTTTGCACCTACAAATCTTGTTTTCTTTTTCTTTGGAGAATTATTCAAATTGTTGTATTTAAAACCACTGTAACAGGCATAAGAACGTATTAAATCTGTCGTTGGAAGAGGATATGGGCATTTTAATAGCATAACCACTATGAAATTCTATGTTTTCTTCACATATTTTTTTTGCTCTTGTATTTATTGCATTTTTCATTTATTTGCATTATCCGTGTTGAATCCGATTTATTTTCCCAAAAAAGCTGGTGTTTCTGTACTACATTAGTGTTAGTGTCATTTTTGACGTTGACAGTATCATCTAGAAATAGAATATCTTATATATAATTTCTTAGAAGAGAAATCTTTTGGTTCGACCAAGAAATTCCGAAAATCTCCATTAATGTTAACAAAATGTTATGATTTCGAATCCACCAAAAACAAAAATCTTATATATAATTGGCTTCAAAGCTGAAAATTTTAGTCCAACCAGGAAGATCCCAAAATGCCCTTAAATATAAACAAATGGTTAAGAGTTTGAATTCGGAGATGAACAAAAATTAGAATACGCCTTCAATTAGAAATTTTCAAGCATAAGCATGGTTATAAATTCAAACGTTATTTAAAAAAAATACACCTTTTCTTTATGTTTTTAGTAAATTTTATTGGACCACATTGAAGTTAAAATTCTAATAATTTAATAAGGAAGTTTATATGCACATGCATCACACATGCCAAAAAATCTCACATCCATAATCCTAATTGTTGTAGCAGGCAGGGTTCGTTCTTGGTTTGGGCTAGCTGGGCACCGGCCTAGGAACAAGTTTAGGAATATGGCTCATTCTTTAAATTTGTTATTATCCAAATCACAGTATAAATTTATTTTCTACAGAATATGAAAGTATTGGTATGAGTTTATTCTTACACTAGATTGATATGCAGTACTTATTCTTCAAAGTGGCATTAGGCAATAGCAAGACTAAAACCAACATCAAACTATGTGCCAATATATAAAGGGATAGCTAGTACCCCAAGAAAAATGTATATATGAGATTGCATCCCACGCACATGCGGTTGTGAGCATGCGTGCCCATCCATGTGTGAGACTCATGTTCCTGTGTGAACTGGGGTTGGGTGCACATGCAAAGGAACACCTACCAAAAACATGAAAACGCATCTCTATATCATGCCATTGCTTCTTGTTACTGTGCACCCATGGGAATAACACATGGGGAGAACGCCTGGTCCTTGTCTAGTTTATCTAACATCTGCTTTTTCAAGGAACACAAAGTTTTACACTTTTTTTTTTTTTTTTTAAACTATGTTCTTCTCAAATTTTGAACAGGTGCCTTGGGCTTTTCATCCTCGTTTTTATCTTAACACTCTTACTAGTTTTAATTAAATCGGTTTTGTTGCTCTTTGTGAATTGTGAAGCAATCACTAATGACCATACAGGCTGAAAGATGACCCCACCATTAAGACTTGTTTCAACATGTTGTAATCTTTTGCTAGAACTAAAGAAATATGGAGTTGCACGTGAAACAGTTTTAAGGTAAAAATAATAATGGAGCACACGACTAAGGGCAGAGGAATGCTTCCCAAAAGAGAGACCCAATCTTAAACCTCTAACTGCTTAACATCAATATTGTGATGGGTTGATTGGAAACAAAGATATTTTATTTCCATACCTATCCAAAAAATTCTAGTCCAACATGATGGGATACAGTGAGGCAAGATTATACTAATCTTTTAATGACAAGTTCTCGGATTTTATCCTTCTTTCTCTGGTCATAATATACAATATTGAGGAAATATTATATGATAAACAATAAAATTCAAAGTACATCACATGTTTTGCTTTCCTTCCTTTATTTATTAGAAAATTGCAGTGGTAGATCAATGCGGCAGAAGAGAGATTGACTAGGAAGGTAACGCTGGAGTAAATCAATGCTTTTTTGTGCATGACACATGCTTGGTGCCAGTTTCAAAAGGGGACATTATTGGATGTATAAATCAATGAATGAAGAGGAACCAATTTGGCTGTGCTGTTTGTTTGCCTCATGCTTTGAGCATGGAATATCTGATGCGAGGATCTTTCATATCCTCAAGTTATCATAACTTCATATGATACTTCTTTTTTCTCCCTCAAAATGATGATATTGTATTACATTCAACAATGGTTAGATCATGATGAAATCAAATGAAGTTACTTTAGAGTACTACACATTTTCGTCTTATTATCTTCCTGAAATGAGTTGTGAGGTTTACATTCATAATATTAACCATGAGATGGTAATAAACGCAAAATTACATTCTGGTCTTATTATCTTCTTGAAATGACTTGCATGTGATATGCGGGGTGGCTTAGGGCAAGACCACCAAGGCGGTCAGCCTTTAACCTTATATAGTGCATATTTGATCATGTTACGATGGTCAAAGGCCTCCGAAATCTCGATTTGCCTAAACTTTCCGATTATTTTGGAGATTTCAGGGCCGGCCTTGGTGGTATGTGGATCACTTAACAAACATTGGTATATTTGAAATGTTAAGTAGAGTGGATTCTTGCTTTTCCAAAGCCACCCTAAATATGGATCTTCTTAACTGCTCAAAGCCGGAAGCAAGAACCATCCATCTCATAATATCCATCCGATCGATTGAAAATTTTAGCTCAAGCGATGTAATGATTGTACGGTCCTGATCAAGGGGTGATCATGTGCTCTAATTTTTAACCTAATTAGAAGAGCATCATTTCATGGTCTCTTGTTGCCAGCTCATAAACACAATTCAAAACAAAAGGCCTCCCTGCCCACAATAGACTTTCCCCTACCACTTTCCTTTCTGGAACTTAAATCAAATTGAACAAAAAAAGTGCTATTTTCCTTTCTTCCTATTTTTCTTAAACAGATTTTGAAAATAAAGTAAAAGAGATGAGTTCCATCAAATGAAAAGAAGGTACAGTGCATAATTTTCATATATTTTTTGGCAGTGTTCTCATATGCATGATGTGTCAGTTTCCTCATATATCTTCTGTTTTGGATCCAAATCTTGGTGGCACTTACCACATGTGGATGTATACAGCTTGCTCTCACTTGTATAGCTGTCTGTTACTTGACATCTCTTTTATAACTTCCATGAAATGAAACCACTATCAACTGTGATCTCACAAATCATTATAGGACTAGGACAACCTGGTATTGAATGTAACATTTCAGAGTTGTACTATTCCATGTAACCTATCCTATTTAATACACTTGGGAACACAAAACTCTTTATAACACTTGTACGCACACAACAGTGAGAATGGTTTTAAAAAACACAGTTAAGATTAAGATAGATAGAAACTTCACCCTTCTTAATGTAATATGACAAAATATGCTTCAAGTTTGTACTAAATTGAATTATTTAACTACTGTTTATTTATATATATTTTTTGATGAAATGCATGTGCAACAATACATTGTGGGTTCATTAGTTTTAATTGGCATCTGCATGCAAGTGGCCTCACCATTTAAGAAGTGTAGCTTTAGCTCCTGCTTTATTAAACATGCATGTGCAAATATGTGCTTGCATTGAATACTCAACTGAAATTATGCAAGTTTTGTAACTTACTTTCTTTTGTTCATATTTACAGTCAAAACAGTTAAAGTATACAAAGAAGTAGCAGGATTCTAATTTTTATGGTAATCAACATCAGTGCATGTTTTTCTTGAATTTAGAATTCTGCTTCCTAGCTGTGATTAACAATTTTTTCTTCTGATTTTAATTTAATGACTGGAGTGGTACACAGTTAAACCAGATGGTTCAGATAAAAGCACACGAGCATTCATACAGGAAGCTTAAATCCTCAGATTATAACATCTTCTTGGACATGGGCAGATAATGAACATAACTCTAATTGAAACTTGGAACAAAAGAAAACAATACTAATATATTTTCTTCTCTTTGTTCTGGTTGCATTGACTAGAAGAGTAAAAGAGAGGCTAAAAAATTACAAAATTTAAACATAGAAATTCATACACCTCTTGGAGACACTCCAGCTAATTAGTTTCCTTAAATTTTATTTCTTCTCTTTTTGTTGGTGTATGCAAACACATAACTATATCCTCTTCTCTGCTTTTCCCCTGGATACACCCTGAACATGTAGATGAACCAAATTCTTCAGACAACTGATTGTAAAAATAAAAACACCTTATAAATTGTACATAATCTATACATGGTCATTTCTTAATATGTTATTCTAACAATGCACTCGTCTAAAGAAGCTTGTTGTGATAATGTACCTTGATTTGGGTAGCCGAGAATCCAGAAGACATTTCTTCAGCAAACATTTTCTGTTTACTGTTCTTGCTACTATTGCTGCCACTGTAACTTGTCTAAAAATATACAAACAACCAAATTCAACTTTCTTTTTCTTCTTCTTTTAAGTAAACATTAAAAAAGCGCATAATTATGTAAACAAAAAATAAAAATAAAAACATACCTGTGAAAAGTTAAGAAACAAAGAGTTTGCAGTATCATCAAAAACAGAAGAATGCAAATCTACTTGTTTTCCAGTTTGATGCATAAGTTTCTCAACTCTTATCCTTTTTTTGCCATTGTCATGGCAGCAATGCTCCTCTCCATCTTCATCATCGTGCATAACATGCGGGGGACCAGATGATGCATCTGAAACCATAGAAAGGTCTTCTTCGTCTTCTTCATATTCTTTTTGGCTTTGGTAATGGATATCTTGCTTTAGTTGATTTTGAGGCATTGAAACGGCGTATGAGTGATCTAGGTACGTAGTCCAACCTGACTGGCAGTCGCTGCTACAATTATAGTATGATATTTCAGCCTCTTCAGGTTTCCTTTCATCCATTATATGAAGCATTGCTGGAATAAGGTGAAGAATTTTTTTGCAGGTAGTGAAGCAATTTATTTTTAGTTTTTTTTTTTTTTTTTTTTGCTGTAAAAGAAAGATGTAGAATAAAAGAGGGAGGAAAAGAAGAAAATGAATAGAATCCCAAACAAATCTTGGACTTGTTTGTTTTTTGTGTCATGGTATGGCTACTATGAATGTATGCCTTTAGGCCCTTTACTCCACATTCACCACCTTGTTTTCCTCGGTTCAATTGAAATTTTAACTGCCAGTTTGGCATTGCATCGTTTACCAAGTAGATTTAAAAAAACCTGAAACCGTGCGCTGATGACATTTCACAATGTACTCTTGCCTAATTGAGTATTTGGGTTGCGTGTGGCAAACATTTAGCGTGGCGAATATGAAAGAGAGAAAAGTGTCCTTTTGTGCCAAAAAAAAGGGAGGAATTTTCAAGTTTTGAGATTAGTTTGCAGTTAACTAGAATATAGAAATAGACTGAACGTACGTAGGGTAGGGTAACTCAAATGGATTCAACGTGGTGAATCTTCAACGCTGAATCAATGGAAAATCCCAAGCAAATGGACGTCCATATAATGAACGCTTGGATTCGGACATTCATAAAATGGACACTAAAATGAACACCCACCTCCTACCCTTCTTCCGCCTCCACCACCACAAATCTTTGTCAAAGATTTTGTTATTATGTTCCTACTTTCAACTCTGGAGTTATTCTGATTGTTTTATTTATGGTCGTATTTTTGCACAATCATAGTTATTCTTTTTTTTTTTATTGTTATGTTGTTTTTAACGTGTTTAGTTATGGATATTTTGATCAGCTTACTTATTGTGTGTTCGTATTATTCTTTTTTCGAAAATGCTTGAAGGTCCGGTTCTAATTTTGTCAAAAAACAAGGAAAGAGACATAATTTTCGGATGTTCCCACTATTAACACACACAAAATTACCATAACACCCCCCCCCCCCCCCCTTCCGGATTTTCTCATTTTGCACTAGTTCTCAGGCTTTGCCCGGTTTTCCACCCGAGCAATGTAGCATCGTCCTTCTTTTTAAATATAAGTATATTGCTTAATGCTTTGCAAAAAAAAAAAAAAAAAAAAAAAAAAGCTTAAAGCAGCGTAAATTCTCTTAATAAAACGATTAATCGATTAATATTTTAGAACTCCATGCATGGTAAATTGATAAGAATTATTTAGCGCAAATAAAATACACATTAGGTTGAATATGTATTTCTTCTAAAACATTTCTAAAACGCCTTATCTCTTGTTCAAATTCATTTGCATATGTGATCCCCTTAAACATAAGCGGTTGTCCGTCCATTCCTAACAGTTGAAACCATTCGGCCAATATAGACAAGGTTGGATTCTACGACCGATATTTTCTTCATTTGTCCTTACGATTATCTCCACCCATATTGACAGTAGCATCAAACAGGGTACGAGTTAACCTCTTGATCATATGGAGGTTGAACAACTGAAGTTTGGTGTACTTCTTGTTTGTATAAGGTTGAACAACTGAAAATTGTTCTGTTGCTTGTTGATAAGGAGGTTGAGCAACTAAAACCTGATCAACCTTTTGTTCGAACGGAGGTTCTAAAAGCTCTTGAAGTCTTAGTTGGTCAAGATTTAGGAACTCACGATAGACGTACTCGTAGTGTTGCTCTTAATATGCGATAAGCCAATCTTCATTGGTACGTGAACTATCTGATGGACCGTCTATTGACCACCGGTCACTTTTAATAGATGAAGACCAAAACAACATTGTTATTAGTGCGCAAAGGGGTGAAGAAGGAGATTAGTTGAGTAAAGAATTATGGCAAAGAAAGAGTTTACAGTTTGTATTAATATATGTAAAGGTTTTTTAATTCAAATTTGTGTTTCTCTACTAATTGAGCATAGGACTGTTGAAATGACTACACACTGCTAAAGCTGTTGAAATGACCACACACTACATACTACAGAGTAATAATGTGACGTCCCCAAAACCCGTACTGACGGTGTTAAGGGTAATCATTGGAATATAACACAGAAACAGATAATAGCAAAACAGAAACAAATAAATACACCAGATAATGAACAAATAATCACTGGATAAACAATAATCATCAGAGTTACACAGTTTACAGGATCATACTTAGTACAAATACAGTTCAGCTATACATAAATGTCTACAGCGGAAAACAAAACATAATGTACAATAGGAGCTGAACAACATAAAAAGAGAAATGATAGAATCCATCTTCAGCTCCAGCTATCCAGAAAAAGCCTGCTAATACCTGAATACAAGGCTGCCCGTGTAGAAAAGGGGGGGGCACCCGAGTTTACAAGTGAAACAAACTACGAGTCAATCATGGGACTGGTATGAGAAATCTACTTAACACATTTTATACTTTGGCTAATCACAGGACCACGCCACTTTCGCGGAACGGGTTCACTCCATTGGATTGCCAGTGCTTCAAAACAAATAAATCTTTTAAACATCGCAGTGCTTTTTATAAAAATGAAGCCATTATAAGACTCAGTTCCCATCACACAATGCAACGCAAACCGAAGGAAAGAGTTTTACCTTATAATGGCCAAAATATGCTTGATACGAATAAAACAAAAGAATTTGATATTTTTGCTAGTGTTTATATGTTTCAAAAACAATTTCAATCATAACTATCAATCATAGACGGCATGGGTACCATATATCATGTCGCCATATATATATACAATCAAAACCGCACAATCACGTATTTGGAAATTGGATTTCCTTCATGAACCAAGGCAAAAGATAGTCCTTACCGACTTCGAGACAATCTAGTCCATGTCTCAGGAACAGCTGCAACTGCCCCTTGGATCGTTAGGGCCGGTCCACCGATGTGGATTATTATGCCTGAACACTACGTTTCCCCGCCCTTTGGGGCTTAAATGAGCCAACAAATGACTCCATCGGTCCCGGATCGACCGATATAACCAAGGCGCCTCGCAACAGCAACAACCACATAGGTGAAAATATTATAAATATCAGTCGGTTTAAGCACCGACACCACCTCTAGCTAGAAGGACATGCATGCCCTCCCTGAGGTTCTTCTCCCGTTTCTGGTTTATACCGGGGTGTGAGGCTCGCGAATTCACGTTATACACAAAGCTACGCCACACAGGCGGTGCTTTGATCATCAACCACAAGACTTTGCTTTTCAACAGAAGCCCTGATCACTGCATCTTAGCATGCCACAGAGACAATTCACACCGTGCAACTGATGGCTACCAATCACACAGGATGAATTCCAATGTTAGACACACAGTCCATTTACAAGTCCGTTCTGGGTCTGAACGAAACCTGAGGCACAATATACCTCGCAAACCCATCGATCTTCATGTACGTCTAGACGATCACCACTCATTATCCATATTTCGGGATGCCTCCCAATCAGGACATCAGTTACCATCCAAACGAGATGAAGATCTCTGGTCTTCGACCACCGTCTTCATCTTCGATTTCTTATCGTCGATTCAGTTATTCAGAATGGGATAAACCCGGTCTTTCTGAGCAACTCGCGTATATAATAAACAAGTGCTACACAAACACAACATACGCCTTATTTCAATTCATTAGTCACTAACCGTCAATCAGTAAGAGAACGATTTCCCAAATATTAACCCCGAAGGCCGAAACCAACATCAGATCAAAACCCAGGAAACCATTCGACTTAGCCAACCTTTAGTTAGTTTCTAAATTTCACATCCATATCGTTTATAATATTTTATAACGATTTATCGCTATTTTTATTTATTTAAAAATGGCCAATTTATTTAAACGACGCTTCGGGCCATAACGCGGCCGTGGCGCTGTTTTTCTTCAGATTTGATTTACACATAGCTGAAAATCTAACCGTTGGATCTTCACAAAATTTATATCATTAGAAAGATCTTTTCAAAATGAATCTAACGGTTCCAGTTTCGGGAAAATCGGACGGTCGGACCTCCCGGTACAATCGTTTGAAGTTTCGATTTCAAAATACGAACTGCAGCGTCGTTATTTGATTTAATTTAATTATATATATATATATATATATATATATAATCGATTCCGGCGCTGTTTTTCTTCAGATTTGAATTAAACACTCCAGACAATCCAACCATTGGATCTTTGCGAAGTTGATGTCGTTGGAAAGATATTTCCAAAGCGAACCCAACGGTTTCGGTTTCGGGAAAATCCGATGGTCGGATCTCCCGCACTAATCGTTTGAAATCATGGTTTCAAAATACGAACTACAGCTTCATTATTCGATTTATTTTAATTATATTTAATTATATATATATATATATATATATATATAATCGATTCTTCGATTTCAAAACCATATTCATTTCATATCTTTGATAAAAATGATATTTTTATCAAACTAACTTCTATTTCAACACTTCACTATTTTTAACAATTCATGTATATAATAAAAATATGATTTTTATTGTTAAACAATTTATTTCAAAACACGACTATTTTATATAGTTTATATAGATGGTAAAAATATGATTTTTATTATAAAATAATTTATTTCAAAACACGAATACCATTCAACATGTGAATTTCCATTCAACAAATGAATTTCTATTCCACACATGAAGGTTTTCTATAGTTTATATATATAGATAAAAAGGTGATTTTTATATTTAAAACACGAATACCATGCAACACATGAATTTCTATTCAACGAATGAATTTCAATTCAACACATGAAGGTTTTCTATAGTTTATATATATAGATAAAAACGTGATTTTTATATTTAAAACACGAATACCATTCAACACATGAATTTCTATTCAACGAATGAATTTCAATTCAACACATGAAGGTTTTCTATAGTTTATATAAATAGAAAAAGGTGATTTTTATATTGCAAAACAATTTATTTTCAAAACATGAATGTCGTTCAATAGATGAATTTCTATTCAACACACGAATATAGTTTCAACACATGAAAATAATTCTAACACATGAATATTATTCAAAATTTCGGCAGCATAACGGCAGGGTAGTTAAAACCGGGGCCGTCCCTAGTACGGCTCCTCGCTCTACCTTAAAGCCTCGCAGCTTTTGACAATGGGGAATCATGCATCTAGTTCGCACGCAGGTGGCATGTATATATTTTTCATTTCCACAAACTAATCCTATGTGGTTTCAACCAGATAATTCTCAACCACAAACGGGTATTTTTCAACCACAATCAATCAATTTCAACCAAAAACAATTCTAATCAACCATTAGCTATCAACCAATTTTCACACCAATCACAGCCAATAAATATCGTCCATGGTTTGTGGACGAGGGGCGTATATATATATATATATATATATATATATATATATATATATATATATATATACATATATATATATATAAGCGCATTTCACTTCTATTCAACACATGTATAATTTTTACAACGCATATATAACTTATACATCGAACGTACAACCTATACAACGCTTATACATGAGGCGTACAACGCTTATACAAGTCATACATCGTTGTTTTCCGTATCGTTTAGAATTTAGAAATCTCACATTGGGTTCCACTCCCCCAAAAATAGCAGAAGGCTCAGAAAAATACGCGGTCTCTTCTAGAATGTAGACGACGTCCACACGAGTCCACTGTCTCTCGTTTCACTGAATTTCGTCAACAAACGAAAAAGATATGATTTTTACAGTGAAAACAAAAACCGTAGCGCTTTAAACTGCTATTAAATTGTTTCAGCCGTTACCTCACACGTTTGTTCAAAACGAGGTTTGCACTATTCTCGAAATCCGCGCAACTTCAGAACGATCGGCCAGCGCCACAACGTAGAGCTAGGAGAGGCGCACGTGCGCCAGGAAGTGGGGCCAGTTTGGTGGCTCCGGCTGACGGCGGCGGCGAGATGAAGGGCTCGACTTTCGAGCTCAAATTCTCCTCCAATTCTGCACGAAAAAAATCCAGTCTATATATGGATTTGAAGATCTTCCTTAGCTCTACAAAATCTTCAACTGGAGGATGGGTTTTTATAGCGTGGATTGATCAGAAAATGAACGGGAACGGGGGAGCGGTTTTCCGCCTTCGATCGAGTTACGGGGAGAGAGAAAGTCGGGGGGGGGGGGGGCTAATGTGGACCAATGACTTTTATTTATTTATAAAGTTTTTAAAATCCGAAAATACCCCTTGTTACACACGAACACCAATTCAAACCCAACGACTGTCGTACCTAGCGTTTTACCCCCATTCCGAACACAATGGGATAGTTTCGTAGGCCCATTCGACTGTTTCAGTCAGTTTTCCTTCAAATTAAAATATAAAACATTCAATATTTAATTTGAACGTACATTTCAATTTGCCCAGGCCACAAACTAATTCAAAAAATTCCAGAAAAACAAATCTAGCTATGTTTTGATGATATGGTCCCAACAAAACTAGTTTCGTCGAATTCTGAGACTGTTTGAAAAATGGCCCATTTCTGGTCAATCCAATTTAATAGAAATCGACCAAACACATTTTCCTTTGCCACGCTCACATACTAGCTTCAAAAATTATGAAATTTGAAACCTGGCAATAACTTCACATCTCGGATCCAACAAAAGTGGTATCATCGAATTCCGAGCTCGTTTGCAAAATGGCCATTTTCACGGGCTATATAATTTCTACAACGACCTTTCTGAAAATTCATTTGGCCATAACTTTTGTTTCCTACTATGAAACTTCGATTTTTCAGATTCATTAGAAAGATATTCACTAACAGATTTAAATATTTTTGGTTTCACTCAAATCCGTTTTGTTTTGCACCCGGTACAGTCAGTCAAAGTTTGAATTCAATTTTTGAAACTGCAGCGCCATTTCTGGCCTTGTTTATAATTCAAATTAATTATTTTCATTTTCAACATCGATTCAAACATACATTTCATCGCTATTATTTAAAATATTTATTTTAAATACTTAAAATTCACTAAAATAGCCAATTAAATTTTTTTAAATTGGTTTAGATTTTCCAGGTCGTTACAATCTCCCCCACTTAAAACTTTTCGTCCCCGAATAGGAACAAAGTCGAAAGTGGTTTGATTAATCAACTCTACGTTCTATCTGGCTTCTATTCTCTAACTTTTCAGTTTCCGAGAATTTTCAAATTCTTCAAAAATTTGGCTAACACCCGGAATTTTCGAAAATTTTCGCCATAACCTCCTTTGTACGGGGAGGGGTTTGGAAATTTATTTGGTCGTATTAGGTACCCAATAAATCCTATAAAGCATACACATATTTATAGTGATATATTCTGGTGTTTACAGGGGAGCGTTTATAGATAATAACTCCAGAGAATAAATTCTCGTCACCCTGTCAAAGCCTGAGGGAGTGTGTATTTTAATTTCTCCAGAGAATAAATTCTCGTCACCTCGTCCCGTGTGGGAAATAAATAATCCATGTGCCGTATCTAATGAATAAAGAGACGTGATTATTGTCAACTCCAGACCCGTGTGGGGTTTTTATTAATCTGGCAATTTATCGTTACATTTTTATATGGTTCATATCAATCATCAGTTCAACCTGCAAAATATAGTCATCGCCATACAAGCCTCTTGCTCGTATGGTAAATCTTCCACCTCGTCACACAAGCTCCAAATGCTAATGTGGTATAGGATGAAGTATGCCTATCCTCAAGAAGTATGCCATGTAGTGTAGTTCAAAATTAATTGCTACTATCCTATGGCGACTTTTATTATTTCACACAGAACAACCAGCACTCCGCATCCAATGGCATTCACAGGAGTTGATATATTAATATTTTGCATCCAACTCATTAAGGTTTACCTATTTATCGGGCACGCAAATAATTTCTTTACTCAACAGCTATCCATTTACCTGCTCAAACATATATAATGCACATGTATATATTTCTAACTATTTTTAGCTCAGTTCAACGTGTGATTTAATCGAATAAATTCTACCATTCATTCTCTTATTGATTAAATTAACTATCGTTCTAATACTTTAATTAATCAAATCTACTATCACACAATGAAAACAACAACCAATATGTTTTTAACTTTTCAGAAATATATCTTTTTACATATTCAAAAACTATATTTCTAAAACCAAACTAGATATATAATCACAAATACGTTATTTATAAACATATAACTCTCGACTCGTTCTGGGGCACTTCTGACCCCCATCTCTAACGAGTTATTCTGATTCTGCTATACTCACACTGGGATATTACTGATCCTATATGTAATGAGTTATTCATCCTAGAACACTACTGGTTCTATCTCTGACGAGTTCGTTAATGTGTTATATACCAGAGCTAAGCTTAATCAAAGCTCCGATACCACGATGTGACGTCCCCAAAACCCGTACTGACGGTGTTAAGGGTAATCATTAGAATATAACACAGAAACCGATAATAGCAGAACAAAAATAAATAAATACACTAGATAATGAACAAATAATCACTGGATAAACAATAATCATCAGAGTTACACAGTTTACAGGATCATACTTAGTACAAATACAGTTCAGCTATACATAAATGTCTACAGTGGAAAACAAAACATAATGTACAATAGGAGCTGAACAGCATAAAAAGAGAAATGATAGAATCCATCTTCAGCTCCAGATATCCAGAAAAAGCCTGCTAATACCTGAATACAAGGCTGCCCGTGTAGAAAAGGGGGGGAGCACCTGAGTTTGCAAGTGAAACAAACTACGAGTCAGTCATGGGACTGGTATGAGAAATCTACTTAACACATATTATACTTTGGCTAATCACAGGACCACGCCACTTTCGCAGAACGGGTTCACTCCATTTGATTGCCAGTGCTTCAAAACAAATAAATCTTTTAAACATCGCAGTGCTTTTTATAAAAAGAAGCCATTATAAGACTCAGTTGCCATCACACAATGCAACGCAAACCGGAAGCGTGGTGGGCCCGTAACCCACAGGTCCGAGGATCGAAACCTCGCTCTGATACCAAATGTGACGGCCGGGAATTTCGCTCGATCCGAATCAGTCGTTAAACCGATCTAGACCGTTCGAAACCCCTGATCGCTTTGAGAACAGGACAAATTGGAATGCAGACAGAAGAACATTTCATTGCTTATTACAACAATTCCATCAGATACAAGAATATACAGAGTATAAATGAATAAATTACATTCGACAAATATCATAGATTACAATAAATTACATAGCAGCGGAAAAAATAATACAAAGCACAACTGAAGGTGATATACGGATACAGAGCTTTCCGGATATCATTCCAGCTGTAAACCAGGATCCTGTGAATATAAATCTGCAAAACCCAAACTACTAGCTGCCCGTGTCGAAAATAAGGGCACCCAGAGTTTAGGTTAAAACAATAAACTCCAGGTCAGTCATGTGACTGGTGTGAGAACTAAAACAGTTATTTAAAGCTTTACTTTAAAAGAGAGTAATTCAAGGGACCACGCCGTATAACACGGAACGGGTTTCCTCCCCAGAATACCAGTGCATATCAATAAACAAAGCAATGCTTTTTCGAAAAATGAAGCTATTATAAGACCCAGGTCCCATCACATAATGCAACGCAAGCCGGAGGATAGGGTTTTCCCTTATAATAGCTAAACATGCTTGGTACGTTTAAAACAAATCATTTGATACTATAATAAGTGTATAGTGTCAAAATAATTTCAATCATAAATATCAATCATAGACGGCATGGGTACCATATATCATGTCGCCATACTAGTTCTACAATTAAAACCGCAATACACGTATTGGAAATTGGATTTCCGTCATGAGTCGAGGCAAGGGGCAAGATCCTCTCCGCTTCGAGACACTCTAGCAAATACTCAGGACTACACACTCTGGGCAGCCACTTGGATCGGTTGGGCCGGTCCTCTCTTACGTTTGAGGATTGGCAATTCCTGAACACACGTTTCCCGGTCCTTACAGACCTAATATCGAGGCGCCTCATTCCAACAACCACAAAGGTGAAAAGTATATAAATGTCAGGGCTGGTAAGTCACTGACACCACCAAAGCTAGAAAGAAACGTCGTGTTCTCCCAACGGTCCGTATCCCGTTTTTGACTCATACCGAGGTGTGAGGCTCGCGAATCCACGCTATACACAAAGCTACGCCACAAAGGCCATGCTTTGATCATCAACCACAAGACTTTGCTTTTCAACAGAAGCCTTGATCCATGCAACTCAGCATGCCACACAGGCAATTCATGTCATGCGATTGATATCTATCGATATATCACCTCTAAGCTCGTACGTCTCAGAGAAGGGCGTTAAGCAAGAGAATAAATTCTCCGCCGCCAAACAGATATATACTTAACAGAAATCAATCAACACAGAATAAAATCCAATGTCAGACACACAATCCATTTACTAGTTCGTTCTGGGTCTGAACGAAACCGGAGGCACTTTCCTCGCATATCCATTGATCTCTAGGTACGTCTGGACGACCACCAACTATTTCCATCCTCTTGGGTGTACAGCCCAATCAAGATCGTCAGTAATTATCCAAACGATGTGAAGACTTTCGGTCTTCCACCACCGTCTTCTTCTTCGACTTATCGTCGAATCGGTTATTCAGAATGGGTATAAACCCGGCCTTTCCGAACAACCCGCGTATATAGTAAACAAATGTTACACAAACACAACATACGCCTCATTCCAATTCAGCAGCCAATAACCGTAAATCAACAAGAGAACAATTTCCCAAATATTAACCCCGAAGGCCGAAACCAACATCAGATCAATACCCAGGAAACCATTCTTCTTAGCTAACCTACAGCTAGTTTCTAAATTTCATATTCTTAGGGAAAGGTTCCCAT
>JASFAX010004437.1:0-39363 GCA_030737875.1 Allium sativum
AATCTGATTTGTGGAGTACGAATTGTCTTGGTAACATGAGGCGCAGTTGTGATTTAGGGTCTGATGCTCGTTTGGGTGTGAAGGCTGAAGGACGTTCGAAAGGGACGGAAGTTGTACAGTGGCTTTTGTGAATGGTGAGGATGCGTGGTCAGGAGGTTTTGGTTGTGAAGGCGTTCAGGTTGAAAATGTGGTAGAGATTGTGTAAGTGATAGGTGGTGAATGATGGCAGTGGAGAAGATAGAAAAGGAAGTTTGCTTTTTTTTTTTGGATTTTTGTGAAATTGTAAAAGGGGCAGATCGTAGAAGATTTGGGAAGAAAGTTGAAAGAGGGAAAGAAATAAAGCAAAATTGAAAGTTTTTTTTATGAATGAGAGAGCAAGAAAGAAATAAATGAAAAAATGGAAAGAGAGATTGTAGAAGCTGAATGACACTACAACAAAATGACCCTATTACAACGGTGGAACACCGTTGTAATAGGTTTTTACAACGGTGGGCAAACCGTCGTGTCTTAAGAAGTTGTAATAGCCTAATATCTTTTACAACTTTTCTGCACTGTTGCAAAACCGTTGTAATATGTATATTTTACAACTTTTTCCACCGTTGTAATAAACTTTATTACAACATTTATGCACCGTTGTGATTGATATTTGGGTTTTAAAAAAAATAAATTTTGCAAATGCAACAAAAGCTGAATAAACAGAAAACAAATTGATATAAATTCAAAGCAACAGATCCATTCATACAAAAAACATTACAACTTTATATTCAAAATGCAAAAAATGAATCATACATCATCACGTTAATATATCAATTCTTCATTACAAATAATGATTACAAATTAGTACCATCCAAAAACTTTGCTTCAACTATCAGCTTGCTTCATCTTTGCACTTCCTCAACTTCCCCACCAACACAAGACACCACCTGCACAATCACAAAACATGCATATATATAAACATAACCTTAAGCTTGTTGTAAACATAAAATGGTGGATATCTACTTTTCTTCCAAGTTGGATGAGGAGTTGAAACTATGTAAAATGCAATGCATGTATTTTTGTAGTAATCTAAGAGTATATAAGAGTTTTACTGGTTTAAGAAATACGTAATGACCATGAACTGCTTCGCTCTTTTAATGTGTTTAAGTTAATTAAGGTAATGAAAGATGATAGTAAGGATTGAGCCAAAAAGGCTGTTAAAGAATTTTGTTTTAACTGTATATATTTACTGAAGCAAATGAAATGAGATTTAAAGCATGGTATGTTTAGACAGTCATGAGAAATGTATCATTAGTGAAATTCTTAGTTTCAATCACTAACTTAAAAGTTTGGATTGGAATAGCTAAACGTATGTACTGGAAATGAATCATTCTTCTTACGTTAAAAGGGAGTTTTCATGAGGTTGTTTTCATTGCTAATAAACTGGAATTGAGTACAGCTGTATGTTAAAAATGAGTTTGCATGAGTTTGATTTTATTGCTAATAATCTGAGACTGAATACAACCGTGAATATAAAATAAAGTTAAGAGATATTATATAAAAGACATGAGTATGTGAAGCTGCGTTGATGTGATAGCATTTAGCTGTCATGATAAGGTGTATGGATGTAGATAAATTCATATATAAATGAACGTATTTGGCAGTATGGCCATAGAATTGGACACAATTGTATATTTAAACCGGTGAGGTAATTATTTGGTACCAGTTACGAGCTTACAATACAAATATGATTACAATAGTCAAACTAGTTCCGTATTTGCACACAACTGCAAAAATAAGCAGCACGGTGTTTATTCTAATCAATACAACAATAAATTGAGCAAACAAAAGTAATAGGTATAAAGAAGTAGAACTAACCAGACAGAAGAATTGCTATGCTGCTTTAGCTGTTGAAGTACATCAATCTCGATCATAGCATCCTCACGATACTTATCTACAGCTCGAACAATTTTTACGGCTACCATTTCTTTACCTTCCCTGTCCCAACTCCCAACACTCCAATACTTGACCAAACGTGCCTTCTCCTATCTTATATATGAGAAGCGCAACAACTGAAAAAACAAAATAAAACTTATCATGTCTTCAAAACTTAAATAGTAAAAGAAACAAAATGACAAACAATAGCAATCCTCATTTACTCGTAGCCACCCTTTCATGGAACCAGTATAACAACAACCTACTTTTTCTGTATAAGGAAAACATCTAAAAACTTATTGAACGACATCGGATTGATCCTCCTAGACTCGCTGCATCATCTTTCTTCTGTTGAGCATAGTTTAACAAGTTTTTATAATCAACACTACTCTTATCTCCAAATTATTAAAGACCCTTAACAGTATACCTTAACCAATTTTATTATTACTTGAAAAAAAAACGAACTACAAAGATTAAGTCATATGACTCCTTTCAGTGCAGTACAAGAGACCCCAACAAAGACAGCGTCGAAAAATTGAAAATGCACAGCCAACTCATCGACTACTCAAAAATTCAATGTCTAAAAAAAAATTTGGGTTGATAAAGCACAAGTGCATAAATCAGACTCACGCTAATGTTTAAGCAATTCAGGCCAGGTCAACATGTAGTTAGCAAAGCAACTTATGGCAAACATCACAAGTGCAGTAGGCAAGCATGCACGACATAAAGCAAAGAAAAAGTAGGAACTGTGCACCTGAATATCAGACCAAGGCTCACCAATAACATTCAAATAATAAAATGATCAAAGTTTTAATATAATCTGTACAAATTAGACGCTCTCAGGACTAAACAATCCTTGTGTATGCAAGGGACAAAGAGTAATGGCCGAAACATACCCTTTAACGTGAATCCTCTACAGCAGACCCAAAGTAGCACTAACATTTATCATAATTTCTAATTATAGGTTGAGCGGGTTATCTAATACCAAAAGTTCTCACCCTTCATTTTAATTAAAAGAAGTAAAAGAAGTAAAGAAAATAGAATAGGAAAAAGTGATAGAAGCAAAATGAATTACCAGCGTTGACGACCGAGAAGCAAGAAGAGCGAGCAAGAGTTCACGGTGACTGAGCTCCATTGGGTGAAGTTGTGGCACTGGTCTGAGCTGTGCGTTGTCCGATGGCAGCTCTGGCGATTTGGTTGACTGACTATGGGAAGGAGGAGATGGCAGCGCGATTGCTGAAAGGTGAAGCGGAGCAATCGGTTGAAGGAGCGGCTTCCGATGAGGAGGGAGGTCGGCTATTGGTTCAGGTGGCGACGGTGGAAGAAAGCGAACGGGTAGTGCAGCAGAGGGATGACGGCGATGGCCATTTCAGTGGCCATTCATTTCGAAATTTTTGGAGGATTTAATTTTGGGGAAAAAATGCTGAAATCTCATGGGAACAAACGTGCCTTCTCCTAGACTCGCTGCTCTCGCCCTCGAGTTCGTCTCCATCACGAATCCGACTACAAATCTGATGCGAGGCATCGGATTGATCGCTTTTCCCCCAATTTCCAGTCGCTAGGGCTTCGGCCATTATTGTTGCCTTTTATTTTGAACGAGATAAATGAAAATGACGGCTCGTTTCTCCTTTCTTACATTAACACGGCTAGGGTTATTTTCCTGCCAATTGACAGCTTTGGCCCTAGGGTTTTATTGGGCTTTATAACCCTTAAGCCATTTTATAATACTTAAATCAATATTTACAACACTTGGACGAATTTTAATGTCGCACACACACACAATATATAAATTAGCATGTATATTTGTTCACAATTTAAAAAATGTACAATTTTTATATATTCAATATGTACATAAATAAATGATTTATTTATTTATTCATTTATCCACCCTAAATATATATATATATATATACATATATATATATATAATTGAGATCAATATTTTTTTTTTTTGAAAATTGAGATCAATATTATAAATTAACTATTAAATATAATCTTAGTTATTAATCTCTTCTTCTTAATTATTAATCTCTACTTCTTAATTATTAATAACAATCATTGATTATTCATGATTAGCATTAATTATTATATTTTAATTATTAGTATTGAACAGTGAATTATTATTTTATAATTTTTAATTAGTATTTGATTAATTATTATTTATTGAAAATTATTATCAATCATTAATTACTAGTATTTAACAGTGAATTATTTGTAAATTATTAATTAATTAATTAATATTTATTTGTTTACTTATTATCGATTATTAATTATTACTTACTAATTAGTTATTAATTAAATGTTAATTATTAATTAGGATTATTTCATATTTTAAATTAATTATTAATTAGGATTATTTCATATTAACAATAGTTATTATTTAACTTTTACTTATTTCTACTTAGTTATAATCGAGTAATAACTATTAAAAGCTTATAATGTATATGTCACCTAAATATTAATTAATAAGCAGTTAACATTAACTATTAAACATTAATTACCACTTATTAACTATTAATTATTTAATAAATATTATTGATTCCTAAGTTTATTATTAATTATTAATTATTATTAAATATTAATATAATTAGTTATTAAATATAGATATTATAAACATGAAGTTTGTAATGGGCATCTATTACAACTAACAAAACAAAAAGTTGTTAAAAATACGTTTATTACAACTTTAGGGAATACCACCATTGTAAAAAACCATTTATTACAACGGTGCTTTTACCACCGTTGTAAAAAACCATTTATTACAACGGTGTCTTTACCACCGTTGTAAAAAATCATTTATTACAACGATGCTTTTACCACCGTTGTAAAAAACCATTTATTACAACGGTGCTTTTACCACCGTTGTAAAATTAAAGTTGTAATAGGGTCATTTTGTTGTAGTGTGAGAACAAGTTTTTTTTAATGAAAATTTGAACAAGAAGAAAGGGAAAGAAATGAATGGGAAAAAGCAAAACAAAAAAGAAAAAAAATGAAAATAGGAAGGAAATAAGAAAAAAAAAGCAAGGTTTTTTGAGTAGAGAGGAAGGGTAGAAGGAATTGAGGAAAGAAATAAAAGCAGACAAAAACAAGAAAGAAATCAAAGTAGACTGAGAAGAAATTGCGAAAGTTTTTTTTTTTCCAGAAAGTTGTAGACAAAAGATGGAAACAAATAAAAAAGAACAGGAAAGGGAAAAGAAAAATGTGAAAATCAGCGAGGTGGTAGAAAGATGGAAAGAAATTGACGAAAAATTAGCAAGTTTCTTTTTTTTGTATATATTTTTTTTCTTTTTGAAGAAGGAATTAGATTGGAAGAAATGCAAACAAAAAAAGAAAAGAAATAAATGGAAAAAAAGGAAGATTAAAAGAAAAAGTGGCTAGATTTTTTTTCTTGTCTTAGAGATTATAATATCAATATGTGATACACAATCAACTAATCAAGATTTTTATCTATGTATATATGTACAAGAAAACAATAGGAAAATAAAACGAAATAAAAGAAAATTTGGCAAGATTTTTTTTTATAAAATTAAACAAAAAGAAAAAAAACTAACACGAATCAGAAATTAAATAAATAATAAAATTCAAATTATTGCCTCTTCGGCAATGGCGCCAAAAACTTGATCGACGCTTTCCTATAAACTAGAAAAGCGCGAAATTTTAAAATAAAATCTGCAAGCGCACAGATCATGTAGTATGCAGGTCGAATCACAAGGAGATAAATTAAATTAAATTATTTATAAAATTTCTTGGGCGAGTTAGACAAATCTTCGAGGTTGGTTTTGAAAGCAAACGAAATTGAAACTGCAACTAAACTATTATTGAATTGAATCAGATCTGAATCTAATCAAATTTGTATTCAATCCAATTGACCTAAGGAAGCAATAAAAAGAACGGAAATTGAAATTGCAGAAATTAAAATAACAAATAGGAAATAAAAATAGGATTACTGCTGAATCTAATCAGACGGTTAATTACTAATGAAAAATAAATAAAAAAGACAAATAGTGTTCTACCAAATCTAATTGTGTAGAAAACACTAATTGCTAAGAAAATGAAAAATATGCAGAAAAGAGAAGAAGAATACTTTATTAATTATGGGATGATGTTTACAATGAGAATACAAGGGTATATATAGAGTAGATAGCCAACCCTAACCTTAACCCTAATACAATGACAAATGGGCCTTAGGGAAATCACAAAAGAGTTTACAATGAGAATTACAAATGGGCCTTAGTGAAATCTAGTAAATTTGGGTCTTTCCTCTTTTCCTCTTGCTTCCTTGACAATTCTTCATTGATTTGTGATATGCATAGCCCTTCTTCCAATTATTTTCTTATCCAATAAGCAATTTGATGTAAGATCTTCATCTGCAAGTCTTCAAATATATATCCACAACAATTTGACCTCTATTTTTATATTTTCTGACTGCATGTGGCTAATTCGGCATATCTGTAAAAGTGACAAAATAATACCCAAGTAATATTTATTTATATACAAAAAAATAAGGTATAGGAGCATAAAATAAACACATTTCTATGTTAATCACATGCGTCGCCGCCACCATTTGACCGACCGAACTGGGCAGGTTGCAGATCTCGGGCCGGATACAATAACAATATTTTTGGATCGAATTTCGGAACAGTAATGGGCCGGTTTTTAGCCCATTACAGACCCGAAAGTAATTTAAATTAAGGCATCGCAACGGTTTCTAATTGTTGAAATCAAAGGGCACGGCATTTTGACCAGATAAATTCCTTCCTTCCCTATAAATACTGATATATAGAAAGTGTTTCAAATCACTTTTCATTGCATCTTCTTCTTCTTTGAGATCTGCATGCTGCAATTTCAAACACCACGAACGTATTGCAAATTTCGAATTTGCAATGCTTGTAAAGTGTTGTGGAACTCTTCTTCCTCCTCCTCTTCTTTCTATTTTGTACTTGCATCATTAGAATCAAATTCAGATTATTCTTGGTTGGATCAAAGTCGTACAAACTTTGAATTTGATTACGCTATTCCAAGGCTTTGTTGAATCCTGAAAGTCGATAGTTCGATAACCCTTTTGTACCTAATGGGTTGAACAATTGTCTAAAAGAATCTATTCTATAGATCCTTGAAGTCTGAAGTATGATAATATCTTCCTCCAGATTTTCTCAAGCCACAAAATCATCAACTTTTCAGACAATATACTTCAACCATGGAAGGTTTGAGCGTATTAGAAGTGATAAATCAACAGTTGACTCGTTTGGAGCGTTTTGATGCCGAAAATTTTACTCGTTGGTAAGAGACAGTAAAGTTCTTCTAATCGCCATCAAATTGTTCTACCTCTTGGAAGACGGATTGAAAGTGATACCGGAGAAAACCGATAAAGATGATGTCGCTCTAAAGGCGAAACGTGCAAAGCGCAAAGTGGACGATTATCTATGCAGAGGGCACATTCTGAATGCATTGTCTGTTACAGTCTACAATTCTGATAGGGCCTTGGAAACTACAAAGGTGCTCTGGACTGCTTTAGAAAGCAAGTATCACATATTCGAGGAAAGTAATAAAAAGTTTCTTATTGTAATTTTATGAATTTCAAAATGGTCGCCAACAAGTTCATAATTAGACAAGTAAGTGAAATCTTACTGTTGGTGAATCAACTTAAAGATGTTGGTATAAATCTTCCTAAATCTTTTGTTGTTGGATTTATTATTTCAAGACTCCAAAATTCTCCGAATGATTATAAGAAAAAAATTGAAACATGCGGAAATTGATTATGGTTTAGACTGTTTACAACATCAACTTCATATTGAAGAGGATTCTCGTAAACACAAACTAGATGACCACCCGCAAATTGAGCCCCATTCGAAGACAATTAATGTTGAAATTATTGAAAAGTTGAAGCCTAAGAATGAAAGACAGTTTAAGAAGAAAATTAATTCCAAGAACAACAAAAAGAAGGATGCTCGTTACTATTGTAACAAACCCAACCACTATGCCTGAGACTGTCGTCTATGGAAAAAACAACAAAAAGTGAATGTGGTCGAAGACAAGCTTGTGGCTGTTGTACAAGAGGCGAACTTCATTAGTGGCATTGGTAATGATTGGCGGCTTGATATTGGAGCGACCATTCATATTTGCAAAGACTGTAATCTGTTCAAGACTTATGAAGAGAAATCCAGTGAAATTACTGGCGCAAACAAAGTTGCAAGCAGAGTTTTATAAAAAGGCACTATAGAACTTACATTCACCTTTGGGAAAGTTCTTAAATTACTCAATGTATTTTATGCACCAGTTATGTGTAAGAATTTGGTTTCTGGATACCTTCTTAACAAAGAAGGATTCAAGATGGTGTATAAGTCCGATAAGTTAGTATTGTCCAAGAACAACAAATTTATTGGACATGGATATTCTTGTAACAACATGATTAAGTTGAATCTAATAAAGAATCTTTCTACTTATATTGTTGATTCTGTTAATTTATGGCATGGTAGATTAGGACATGTTAATTATAAGTCTCTTAAAATTATGCATAAATTAGGATTAATTTCTGATTGTGATTTCGATACTATCTCTAAATATGAAATATGCGTTTAAGAAAAAATACACTAGAAATCCTTTAAATCTGTAGAAAGGAAAACTAGTTTGCTTGATTTAGTATATAATGATGTATGTGACTTAAAAATTCATATCACCTATGGTGGTAACCAATACTATATAACTTTTATTGATGATTATATTAGATATGCATATGTATATCTAATGAAAACTAAAAATGAGGCTTTTGGTAAATTCAAAATTTACAATGTAGAGATCGAAACACAATTAGGAGTTAAAATTAAAGTGTTACATTCAGATCATGGTGGTGAATATTTTTTAAATGAATTTACCTTGTTTTGTAACAACATGGTATAATTTACCAATATACCGTCCCATATACACCACAACAAAATGATGTTGCTGAAAGGAAAAATAGAACTTTAGTAGAAATGGTTTGTGTCATGCTCATAAGTTCAAATTTACCTTATAAACTTTGGGGTAATGTTATGTTATCTGCATGTTACATTTTAAATAGAGTACCACTTAAAAAGAATATTACTTCCCCTTATGAATTATGATTTAATAAAAAAACATAACCTTACTAGACTTAAAGTTTGAGGTTGCTTAGCATATGTTAGAAAACCCGACCCTAAACGTCCAAAGTTAGGAAATAGGGCATTTAAATGTGTTTTCATAGGATATTATCTTAGGAGTATAACTTATAGGTTTATTCTAGACACCTTAGAAATTATAAAATTCATAGACGTAGAATTCTTTGAAAACCAAACCGTTGTAAGTCCATTGAGATCATCTGTCTAAAACCTAATATGATTGATGATATCAATGACGATGAGTATGCTTCTGCTCAAAACAGGTAGGAAGTATCAGTACCAGATAATAGCACTGAATATAGGATAAGTAAAAGAACGAGAACAAAGAAGGACTATGGTCCTGGCTTTATAGCATACCTTGTAGAAGGCAGTAAGGACGAAGTCCTTAATGTGACGAGATATGAAATGAACGTCGATGACGATCCCAAAACTTATTCTGAGGCTATGAGTTCTAGAGATTCTAATTTCTAAAAAGAAGCTATCAATGATAAAATGAAATCCATAATGTTAAACCAAACTTGGATTTTAACCGATTTACCTCCTGGTGCTAAACTTATAGGATGTAAATGGATATTCAAGAAAAAGTTGAATACTAACAGATCCATTGATAAGTTTAAAGCTAGATTAGTTGCCAATAGATATAAGCAAAGATAAGGAGTAGATTATTTTGATACATATGCTCCAGCTGCTCACATATCTTCTATACGTTGTTTAATAGCACTTGCATCAATTCATAATTTGGTCATACATCAAATGGATGTAAAGATAGCTTTTCAAAATGGAGATTTAGAAGAAGAGATATATGTGGAACAACCTGAAGGTTTTAAAACCCCAGGCCATGAAAAGAAAGTTTGCATATTAATAAAATCTTTTTATGGCCTGAAACAATCTCTCATGTAATGACATGAGAAATTTGATAAAGTTGCATTGTCATATGGATTCATTGTTAATGATGTTGATAAATGTATTTATAGAAAATCGGATAACAAAAATTATGTTATAATATGTTTATATGTTGATGACATGCTGATATCTAGCTTTAATATATCTTGTGTGAATGAAACTAAGAAGTATCTATCTTCTAAATTTGATATGAAAGATCTAGGAGAGGCTGACGTAATTCTAGGAATTAAAATCATTAGGAAAGAGAGAGAGTTATTACTAACTCAATCTCATTACATTGAGAAGTTCCTAACGAAGTATGCTCATCATATCAACAAACCAGCACCAACTCCTTTAGATCCTAGTATTAATTTAGAAAAGAACACTGGAAGCACCATTTCTCAACTAGAATATTTCAGTGTTATTGAGAGTCATATGTATGCTACATATTGCGTTAGACCAGATATCACATATGCAATAAGCGTATTGTGTCGATTTACGAGTAATTCAGGTTTCGAACATTGGACATCCATTTCCGGAGTTTTAGCTTATTTGAAAGGAACCATTACATAGGGTTTATCTTATAAAGGATATAATGATGTAACAAAAGGATATAGCGATGCAACCTGGAACAATGTAGAATCCGAATTCAAGTCTACGACTTGTTGGATATTTATATTAGGAGATGCTGATGTGTCTTGGTCTTCCAAGAAGCAGACCTGCATACCTGACTCAACAATGCTGTAAGAATTGATTGCATTAGCAGATGCATGTAAGAAAACGGAATGGCTTAGTAATTTGTTAACGGAAATCTCATTATGGAAGAAGCCATCTCCAGCAGTCTTGATTAACTGTGATAAATCAAGAAACGATATATAATGTCTCTAATAAGACATACAATGGAATTCTAGACATGTGAGTCTAAGCCATCAAATTGTAAGATAGTTACTCAAAAGTGGAGTAATAACGGTTGACTACATAGTAACAAAGAAAAATTTGGTTGACCCACCCATAAAAGGTCTTTCAAAGGCTGGTTTCTTTAAAGTCAAAAGAAATATGACTAAGGTATGTGAATGAAGATTGATCATCCTTAACAGAATCCAATTTATGTCTTGAAAAAGATAGACAAAGTTCAATGTGTACCAACAACTTAAAAGAATGATTATAGAACACTAAATTAATAATCCCATAATTTAGTGTTTTACTGCAAGAATCAAAGGATGGATAAATATCCTTAATAAGTCTAAAAACCATAAAAATCGCATCGTAGAAACACCTTAACAGACTTACCTATATGAGTATGTAAATTAGGTTGTTTTCTAGGAAAATAATACTGCTTTCTAAAGTAACTCATGAACCATCATTATTAACATGCTGAGCAATACAAAACACTATACGAAATCAACATGTCACATGTGTGATGATTCGGTTTTATGTACTTGATTCAAGATTCGTTCACCATGTAATCTGAATAAAACTTTGGATCACTACACCAAAATAAGCTCAATCCATGTCAAATCCGCCTCATGTTTCTCTCTCGTAAATTTTCATTTCTCACCTCATTTGAGCATAAAAATATTGGCTTCCCTCTTTTTCACTTCTGCGGTGACTCAAAAACAGAATTAGGGTTTTGTCCCAAATTATGACTCCATTGTTGCTCTGGAATTTGTTCTCCACTTGTTTGATGCTCTCTGTTCAACCGATTTGGCTTTTGCAATTTATCAAAAGTTTCGTTTTGGTACATAGGTAACTAAAGAACAGCTCATGGCTCTCTTCGATAATTGTTGGCCGGTTAGACCCTCGTCAAATCAGCATTTTTTGCATTTCCTTATTTATCTGTAAATACGATTATAATTCCTTCCCAGTGCGAAGGTCGAAGAGTTTAGAATTTATGCTGATACGAGTTCTTTTCTTCGCTTTGCTTTTGTAGAGTTCACCCATGAAGGTCATGCTCTACACCCAATCACCAATGGGTCACCATCAATTTCCAGTTTGTGACTTCAACCATTGAAAGTGATCATTTCATCCTTGCTTTATTTTTATTCTTCAAAACGATTGGATTCTGGATGTTTAATTATTACTGGCTACTGAACTATTGGCCAAAATGGATAACTAAACCAAGTAAAAATTACACATTTTTTAAGATTACAGCGATTAGTTCAGTGGGAAGGTATCAATGTGCTACTTGGTCAGTGGGGTGAAATTCAATGGGTAAAAGGGTAAACAACCATTTCCTAACACTGGCTCTTTGAAATGTTTGTTCATCTTAGGCAGTGCAAAGATTGCTTTAGGAATGTCGGGAACCATGCTTGGATATCACCAGTAAAAGTTCTTCCTTCTAAAACTGTTATAACACCAATTAACCCAGCATTCTTACCAAGGGTACGTGGATATTCAAAGCTAAATGGAAATAGCTCTATTGTGAATTTGTGATGTGTTAAATTGCGACCAATCCTGTTTGTTGACTGCAGACCAAGGATGAATGGGAGATGCGTACAAGGACTGTTTACCGTACAAATATGGACAAGCAGGTTTTCTTTTGTTTGTTTATAATTTATATGTTTATTTATTTGTTATTAATTAACTTCAATATTACGTGTACATTGTCCACTTATTAGATCATTTAATGTAGGTTTCCCAGGCAGAGTTGAAGAGCCTTTTGAGACGTCTTGTGGAGAGGTTATTTTTTTCCTTGCATCGTCGCTTTTAAAAAAAAGTAAAGAAAACCATTTGGATTCATGTATCCATTGGTCATGTTTATATTGATGCTGAAGGAGCTTGTGTGTTTTCTTTCGATAGGTACATAAAATGAGGCTGCTTAACAAACCGGAACCATCCATCGCGCATTGCTTTTGTTAAATTTTTAGCGGTTTGCCATCTTGCTCATTAATTTATTGTATTTAATAATGCTGGCATCTTCCATTTGTTCTGTCTAAAATCTCATACACCTCCGATACATCCAGTTAACTGCGTTTACCATGAATGCTTCATGGCATCCTCTTTGTTGCACACCTTTCATATCTTTTAAATTCGCTTCAGTTAACTGTGTACACCGTCAATTCTTCAGTCTAAGGTCTCTGGAAAAAATTTCTATTTTTAGCCTTGTTCCGAACTTATTTTGAATATATGCTTGTTTTCTGTTATTCAATAATTTTGTACTTGCGCGTTCTGAAAATGCACAAAAAAAAAAAAAAGAGATTTGCAGTTGTGCATTTTTAGAATGCATGTATATTTTTAGTTTTTCTTTTACATGCGAATCCATAATGCGCATGTACAGTACACCTGTATATGGAAGAGAAGGTATATTTTCCAAATAAGTTTCAAATAAAGCCCAAACTTGAAACAAGATTTTCTCGGAGGCCTAGATTGGAATTTTGCCTACCTGATAACTAGCTAAGAGAAATAAACAGTTCACACCTCTTTTTTCAAATGGCTGTTTGAATAAAACTAGCAACAATCAAAAACTGGCAAACCACAACCAAATCAATGCTGTTATAGTAATAAAGTCAAAAACCAAAACAAACATACCCAACTGTCCAAAATAAGGTCGGTTAATAACTTCAAATGAGCTTATGGTTGAAAAAGATTTGCAGGCGGTGCCAGGGAGGATACCACTTCTTCAAACATGGGGTATATAGCTTTTACTTCTAACCTTTGAGTTTCATAGCTTATATTTATGATTGTAGCGACTTCTTTATTAGATTCAATGAAGATTGTTTTTTCATTCTCATACCGATTGACGGATGAGTTTAATAGAGTTATCATGCTCACATGGTTTCATCTCCACTTCTTAGCTCCATGTCATATTCATAATTTCAGTGCGATATTACTAAATTCCATCTGCAAACACTATTGATATATGTATACATCCCTAGGGTTTTCTCTCTGACTTGTGTATATTTCAATTTGATTTGTGATGGTCCGGTGCTGGATGTCATCACAAGCTACAAAACATTGTGTACTACATTCTCTTACTGTCCGTGTAAGTTCCCTTAGTGGTTAATAGACTTGCTGTCGCACATTTGAATTAGAATCAAGTAATTTAGCTAAAATGTGCATATGGTTAAAAGTTTGTCTTTGTCGAATTTCCTGTATTGTAATAACACCAAAAGCTTCTATTAGCATAATAAGTAGTTAACGTTAACTTACCAAAAGTAATTTGAGTAATGACCCAATATGAGAAGTTAATTTCTGTTTCCATTAAACAGTAAGCGCTTTTAAATGCAAAACAGAATGGTCTCCCTTACATGAAAATTATATGTGTGTATGTACACAGTACATCCATGCATGCACCTACATATATGTAGATACATACTACACACCTGCAAACATGTGCATACACACACACACACACACACACACACATGCACCCCTCCTATAAATGTGTATGCATATAAAATATCTGTGTGTGTTAATTTGGTATTGTATTTTTCTATCAAACCAGTGCTGAATGTATATAATTGTCAGCACTTTTAACACATTACAAGCTAAAATAAAATATATGTTTGTCTTCGATTGGTCATCTACATTACTTGGCTGATCATGGGAACTTGTTGGTTCGCTTCTAATTTCAATCAAAATCATCCTTTTTAACGTGAATGGTGCATGTTATATGCACGAAGGTTGAATATGTTATTACATATGTGCATGGAGGTTGAATATTATTCCTTTTTACAATGTTTTCTATATAATTCATATGATCTTTATGTTGCTTGATGACGGTCCAGTGCTGATTATATGTAATTGTCTGCATTCTAAACCATGTCTTACCTTGTTTTTACTGTCCAGTAGTACTTGATTGGACGTGAGACTTGATGACTCACATTTGGTTATAGATCAAAATCAAGTTTATTGTTTAAAGTTCTAAGTTTAAAGTACGTAGATTCTAGTATGTTGCAGGAGTTAAAATTTGTATTTTATTTTAGTATTTGCTTATCATTCATTTGCAATGCCATTCCATGCCTGTTGGAAAGTGATACAGCATTTGAAATTTCAAACATTTGGTGAATTAATTTTAGTGTCTATGGAATTATATTCATTTTTTTATACCAGTAATCTGCCTGCATGGATGCAATGGCTAAATACAAAGATCATCTTCACTCGTAATAGCTAGCATGTACTCATCACTATTACTAAAAGTAGAGAATTTTTTTAACTTGTGCATATAATTGTTAATTTGTGTTTATTGGGCACACATATTGCTACTCAAGTCAATGTGACGATTTCAGTAGTAATGCAATACAGCATTTGAAATTTTGAAAATTTGGTGAATTAATTTTAGTGCCTATGGTATTATATTCATTTTCTTATACCAGTAATCTGTCTGCATGGATGCAATGGCTAAATACAAAGATCATCTTCACTCTTAATAGCTAGCATGTACTCATCACTATTGCTAAAAGAAGAGAAATTTTTAACTTGTGCAGAATTGTTAATTTGTGTTTATTAGACACATATTGCTACTCAAGTCAATATGACGATTTCAGTAGTAATGCAGCAATTCTTGCACTCGACAAGTCTGATTTCCTCGTTGTTGGCAAATCAAAGTGAAGTTGCTATATAGTTCATAAAACTACTTAAACCATCTTATCACTATGTGTGTGTGTGTGTGTTTACCAGGCAATGCACCTGATATCAACCTGACAATATCTGTAATTTGAAAAGCTTGCGAATCCGACAAGCTATTATATTCCCATGATTTTCATAAATAATTTTTTTTCTTCAAATTGACAATTTAGCCTCTTTGAGAAATTTTACAATTCGTTGACCATAACTGAAATCTATCAGGCTTTCCATTCAGTTTCTGAGTGTTTAACGTTGCTGGATGATGATTTGGTGTGCACAAATACACACTCACAATTATCTGTTCTGTACTCTTATCAGATTAACAAATTGAATTAAATTGTATATGCTGTCTGACCTTCCACTGTCTTTCATAATTCTTGGTTGGGCTTGGGCCTTGGCGCTACATATATATTATTATGGATCAAATTTTATTGTTGAAACTACTTTGAATTCGCTTATGTAGAAAATACTATGATTTTGTAAAATATTTGAAAGTTATATTTTATTTACTGAGGCTGTGTATTTGACTCGTACATTTTTTTTATATCTGCTTGATGATGGTCCGATGCTGGATATAAATAATTGTCAACACTTAACATAACGCAAGCTATATTAATATGCACTATCATGTCTTCTATTGGCATTCTACATTAGTTGGTTGGTCGTGGGACTTGCTAGCTCACATTAAATAATAAATCAAATATTTTTTTTCCTCAAACTACCATTATTCTAGATTGAGTTCACGTATGTATGTGTCACTTGTGTAGATGCTTAGTTATGGAAGTTAAAACAGTATATTTTCTTACAAGGCTTTCTATTTTTCTGATTTCTTGTCTTGCTTGATGATGGTCCGGTGCTGAATATAATTTAATTGTTAGCACTCTAATATGACACAAGCTATGTTGATACATGCCATCATATCTTCTATTGGCCTTCCACATTACTTGGTTGGTTGTGGGACTAGCTGATTCACATTAAATGATAAATCAAATATATCTTTTCATGAAACTAACATGATTCTAGATTGAGTTTACGAATGTATGTACTATGTGTTACAGTGTAGATGCTTAGTTATGGAAGTTAAACAATATGTTTTCTTACAAGGCTTATATCTTTCTCATTTTCGTATCTTGCTTGATGACGGTCCGGTGCTGAGTATAATTAATTGTCTGCACTCTAACATGACACAAGCTATATTGATACATGCCATCATGTCTTCTGTTGGCCTTTCATATTACTTGGTTGGTCATGGGATTTGTTGGCTCACATTACATGTTTTTACATTATATTTTACTTTATCTAGATTGAGCACATATGCGCTTAATTATGGAGATTAAATATTGTGTTTGTTTATGGATGTTAACAAATATGGTTTTTTTAGTGATGTCTTTCTAGTTTTCATATGTTGCTTGACGACAATCTTGTGTTGAATGTGTGTAATTTATATGCACTCCAAATATTTCACAAGTTATTATGTGTCTAGTCAGTCCCCTACCTTCCGGTTGTATTTGGTTGGACATCAGACTTGGTGGCTTGCAATGAGTTATATAGATGATGGGAATTAAACGTTTGAAGATGAATACATTATTGGTTGCTTGATATTTCTAATTATTAAAAAAAAAAAAGCTTATGGTTGAGGTGGTGAATTTCTGATGGTAATAGTGTAATCTCTAGCCAAGAAAGCAAAATAACAATTAAATTATACATAAAAAACTATTAACATTTGTGGAATACAAACAAAATGGAGGAGCTGAAATTAATTTACTTTGTATTTCTTTCTGATCTTGGAGAAAATTGTTTGACCATCTGACTAGCTTAACATTCTAAACAAGTAATGAATATTTATTATATTTTCACATCTGGTATGTTTTCTGCGCAAGATTTTTTTTTTTTTTTTTTTTTTTAACCCATTGTCTTCATCTAAATCCAGTAGGAGGGATTGAGAAACCCTTGAAATGGTTTTGGCATCTAAGCCATTTTCTAGTAGAAGGGATTGAGATATGGATCGACTGTGTAATATTAAATGGGCTGATCCATACGTACCATTGGTTATTCACCTACCCGAACAGTCATCCAAAATTCATCAGTTGTAGGTAATAATAATGAAAATCAAGTATTTAGTGAATTAAAATTCATACTGCCTTTATTGCTATTTCTTCAAACAGTTGATTTTATCTGCAGGCAGATAGCGCAATTACTGCTCTAAAATGCAGTGGTGCACAGTTGGGATCCTTACCGAAAAGGTATACAAACTATCTTAATTAAACTCGTCTGTATTTTCCAACTGTTTTTCTTGTTATTTAATTATATAAGCTTTATATTGCGCAGAGCTTGTACAACCTTGGAGCTCGAAAGTTTATAGTATCGGGAGTTGGATCAATTGCATGCACACCAAGCTTCCTTGCGCAAAATATGCTGAGCCGGTGCTCGCCTGAAGTCGACGAATTTGTAAATCCATTTAACAGCAAGGTCTCATCAACGGTGGATACGCTGAACACTGCTTCCAAGTTCATATACGTAGACATACATCGCATGTTCATGGACATCATCAACAGGGTTCAGTGTGATAGACCGTGGATGTTGTGGCATTGAAAGGAACAGTGGGCAGATAACATGCCTTCCGTTTCAGATGCCTGCAGCAACAGAGACAAATATGTGTTCTGGGACGCCTTTCATCCGACAGCTGCGGTGAATGTGATGATTGCTAAAAGGGCTTTTGGCGGAGGTGCTGATATCGTTTTCCCCATGAATATACAGCAACTTGCAAATTTAGAACTTGCTCCCAACTGATGTTGAGTGTGTGCTGTTGTTGGTACTGTCATGGTTTTAAAGTGTATTACGTAGGTGCTGGTGTTTGTAATGCTTGGTTTGATGTTTAGTACTAGTGCTTAGTTTACTTGGATGTTTTATTGACTGTTATTTAGATATTTAGTGGAAATTAGGTCAGGAAACTTGTAAATCAACTTCCTTTACTCTGTAGGACACCTTTTTTTTGGGTTTTATCTTTTAAGGTACCACACGTATTATATATATTTTTCTAAACTAAAGTCTGGTCAGCTTGTTTTATTAGTACACCAAAAATGCTAATTAGGCAATGTTTTGAGTCGTACGGAATTCATCATTAGATACGGCCATGAGTTGTATCTAATTTTCAATTAGCTATAACCATGACACGTAGCTAAGGTAAATTAGATATGTCCTAAAGCAGTATCTAATTCACCATAGATACAACTCATGGTCGTAGCTAAATGAAAATTAGACACGGTTTATGGCCATATTTACTGATGAATTAGATACGGCTTAAGCCTATATCTAATCGATAAGCATGCAACAATTTGATACGGCCTAAAGCACTGCCTAATCACATTAAATATGGCCCAGAGCATTGTCTAATTGGCATTTTTAGTGTAGTGGATGATTTACATTAAGTAAAGATTCAAATTCAAAAGATACCTTTTATTTATATGTTATTTCCACGATGATGCAATCTTAGAACTACATTGGCTTAATCCCATTTGGGTATGTAGGAAGTCAATTAAAGTGACCCAGTCATCCACTTTATTTATTTTGAAAATTAGGGGAGATTGTCGTAAATTTTCAAATTGGTTTTAGGGATATGGGGTTTGTTTTTGAAGAAAGAACGGAAGAAGAAGGTGAGTGGACTAGTCTCACATCATGAAAGCAGGAAAAAGTTTCAAAGTACTTAAAGGGCTTTGTCATAAGAGTGTTGGCTTTGAGACATCCAAATATGTAATTTGTTTTGAGGAGGGAGGTCATTCATCACCACCACACACACGCCCTGCCACCGCCGTTCGACTGAACAGATCCGGATATGGGTGCGGGGTGCGGGTCTCAGGTCCGGATCCAATAGAATATTTTTGGATCGAATTTCAGAACATAAATGAGCTGGTTTTCGGCCTGTTACAGACCCGAAAATAATTTAAATTAAGGCGGGGTTTTTCACAATGATTTCTGACTGTTGGAATCAAAGGGCACGACGTTCCAAATTAGCAACGTTTTCAGACCATTGCAATTCGAATTGAAAGGGCACGACGTTTTGAATGGGCACATCCCTTCCTCCCATATAAATACCAACGTCTGGAAAGTGTTTCAAATCACTTTTCATTGCATCTTCTTCTTCTTTGAGGTATGCACGCTGCTGTTTCCATCACCAAGAAAGCGTTACAAATTTTTCGAATTTGCAACACTTGTAAAGTGTTGCAGATCTCTTCTTGTTCCTTCTTTTCTTTCTATTCTTTACTTGCATCATCAAAATCAAATTCAGAGTTTTCTTAGTTGGATCAAAGTTGTATAAAATTTGAATTTGATTACGTTGTTCCAAGGCTTCATTGAATCCTGAAAGTCGATAGTTCGATAATCCGTTTGTACTTGGTGGGTTGAACTATTGTTTGAAAGAATTTATTCTATAGATCCATGAAGTCTGAAGTACGGTAACATATTTCTTCAGACCGTCTCGAACCGCAAAATCCTCAACACTCTATCCATACATGCACTTAAATAAGCAAATGTTAACCGTCCTTTTGGTCCGGTTCCCAGTAGTACACAAGACACGCTCGACTCAACACATCGCGTGACGCTATGGCCTGAAGTGTTGCTAAGAAGCTAAGGGAACAAGCCTGGAAAAGGTTATGCGAGTAAGGGCTTCACAACTCCTCAAAGCAACAAGCAAACAACAATTTCGTACCCCTTGCCTCCTTTAGAAATTCGAACCCCATATGCACGTTTGACTTACCCGAATTCGTGCCCAAACCCAATGTAACATAAATGCATTATAACGTACCCCACGGGGTATGAATTTCGTAACCCCAGGGTACGAATTTCGTACCCCTAGAGTGGGGTACGAGTTTCTTTGGGCATGATGGAGGGGTCCGAGTTTTTGGAGGCCTGTGCCTTGGGGTCCGAAATATACTATTATGGTCCCCTACTCCTACCTACTCCTACCTAACCACTCCACTATAAATACCCCCAAGCTCACACTTCAAATGGATTGGAAATAGCTAGATTTGACATTTCTTGAGAGCTCCAAGTCACCTCTTTAATGACATCCATGCTTTGAGGAGGAAGAAGGACGAAAGTGACTTTTTCCCAATATTCATATATGACAATTATGACCTCAAAATACATAGAAATGTTTGTAAAAGGATGTCATGAGATAGTCCTAAGCTTGTAACTCTTTATCGTCACTAAAATATCAGCGACTCTTACAAAGTAGACGTAGGCCACTTATGGGACCGAACCCTATAAATCTCTTGTGTTATTTACCACTTTCTGTGTTTATATTTCCACGCAAAACTAGAATTTTTAAGTAATTAAGAATCTTGGGTGTTCACGACATAATTTGCCGTCAACATTCTGGTGCTTTATCTACGAAAACTCGGATTTGCATCTTTGTCGCACATCTCCTCTCAACTTCGATGCGCTTTAGGTTCCATTCATAACCTGTCGTTGTGTCCTCTTACAATGACTAAGCGAATAAAGAATCAAATGATCGACTCTTCCGCTGCAGCCGAAGCTTGAACATCTCAACAACCTCAGCCAACGTATATCCCAACCGAAACCGATACCCTTCCTCCTATGGACCCCGAAGCTCCCGTAACCCAAGCGCAGATCCATGCGCTTAATTAGAGTACAAAAGTACAACTTTTAAAATCAATCAGGCGTTACAGAATAACATCGACCTTATGCGCCAACTCCAAGAAAGTCAATGCATTGTCGCCCGACTTCAGCTCGCTCAAAACAATGCTCGACCGCGGCGTATTATCTCGGAAACCTCTTCTTCTGAATCAAGAGGCCCATATCAAAGAAGGAGGTTTGGCCTCGTCAATAACGTTGTCGTCCGCTCCAACGCCCATACTAATGGAAACGACAACGGTAACGGAAACGAAAATGGTGTTCAAACTACCGTCACTTACAGCAAGGGAACACAGTACCGTGACCGCTCTCGGTTGATTATTAACGATGAACTGGGTCCGAGTAACCGACCCCTTCCTCGACAGAACCCAACTGTTGTAGCTCAGAATCAGGGGATTACGCTTTTGGCAGCCCATCAGGACCAAGTACCTCCGGATCAGGATGCATACCGACCTGCTCAGCCTCGCCATCATACCAAAACCAGACTATTGATGCCGACGACATGGAAAAGGATGACCCGAATATGCATCACAGAAGATGTCCACGGAACAAAACTCCCGAAGTGCGTCAAAACCAATGGATTCCACTTGAAGACCCGCATACAACATATCTCCCTGACATGGTCCGAAGGATCATGAGAGATATGCGAGGGAACGCCAATGACTCGTGGGAAGCCCACTTGAGGTGTAACCCCTTCACTAGGATAGTACACGAAGCCGAGTGGCCCCGATGCTTCAACATGCCATAGATGGTGTTCTATGATGGCACGACCGATCCCTGTGCTTTCCTAAACCACTATGAGTGGTAGATGGACTCTAGCTGGGCCACCAACGTAGACAAATGCAATTGCTTTCTAGACTTCTTATCAGGCACAACTTTACGTTGGTTCTCTCGCCTCCCACTCCACTCCATCAACAACTTTGGCCAACTAGCCACAAAACTAGTTAAGCAATTCAGAATGCACATTCCGACTTCGAAGAACGCCCTCACCCTATCCAATCTTTACCAAGGGACTGTGGAGTCGCTCGAAAGATATCTTGCACGATTCAACACCGCTCTCGCGAAGGTCGATGATCCGGAGCCTTGCACCAAAGTCTTCCAGCTTGCAAAGGGCGTCCTTCCCACTTATGAGTTTGGAGCATGGATCGACAGGAAATTGCCTAAAAGCCTTGAAGCTTTTTACAAAAAGGCCAGACAGTTCTTGTGCCAGGAAGAAGCGAGACGCAATCGAGTTTCTCGTAGCAACCACTCCAACAATCCGCAGACCGACACCATCGACGACGGAATCAAAGTGAATTTTTTTGGAGAATCCTTCGACAAGGGTAAAGGAGTGCTTCCTTACAAACCAAAACCGAACAACGGCAGGCAAGGCGGCCGCAACGACAATCAGGTTCTAGTATATCCCAAGAAGCACTGTCGCTACCAAAATTACGGGACCTATACTCTACTGAATCAAGACATGGAGACAATCTACTTGGAAACCTGCAACACGCTCCTATACAAGATGCCAAATATTAGGGAATCAATAGACAACGAGAAGAACTCCGGCAGATACTGCCGATACCATGACATGTACAGGCATAATACTAATGATTGTCGCCACCTCAGGGACGAGATCGAAAAGCTCATCCGTGAGAAACACTTGGAGCAGCACGTTCAAGACCCTATTCCTACTGAAGCAGCCGTGGGTCCTCCGAAACCCACACCTCCAGCACCTGCCAATGCGGCGTCGGGTCCATCCAACCAAAGGTGGGAATCGTGATCAACAATCTATGGCGGGCCTCACCCCATGCATGGAAGTTTTTGAATAATGGAAGAGTATGCAAACTCCATAAAACACGCTACTTATGAAGCTTGCTCCACTTTGGACGAGTCGTGTCCCCGCGAAGCTTCAGAAAACAACATGGGACGATATCGTCTTTCGTGAAAGAGAGTATACGGAAATTGAAATCCCAGCTATAGACCCTCTCGTGATCACATCTCAGATTGTCCCTGCCTTCGTCCGAAGTATACTGATCGACTCGCGAAGCTCAGTCAACATCATCTTCAAAGCGGCCTAAGATCATATGAAGTTGGAAACCAAAGACTTAAAACCCTGCCATGCCACGATCCACGGATTCAACAGATCTTCTAATCATCCAGTAGGCATGGTCGACCTACCTGTGTAGCTTGGAGATGGGGATCGGAGCTGGGCCCGAATCCATACTTTTATGGTTATCCATGTCATCTCTCCATACAATGTCTTCTTTGGACGTCCCTTCCTTGTAGAATTCCAAGTCTGCATGTCACCATGGTCTCTCCTAATGAAGTTCCCGATAGAGAATGGGATCGACACAGTCAAGGGTGACCAAGCAACGACTCGAGATTGTTACATAATAAGATGGAAGAACAAGCGCAACAAGGACAAAGGCGAGACCGTGCCTCTGCCTTTTTGCGCCAAGATCGTCTCCGCATAGCAACCAAAGACATTCGAACCTTGGCTCAGGTGCCACTACCATCTTTCCAATGATATCGATCCAAGGGAGGGCGAAGAGCCCGATTTCGAAAGGGCTACCCCAGTTGAACCGACAGTGGATGTTCCGGTTAGCCCCGACGACCCGATGAAGGTTTTGATATTTGGATTGCAACTCCACCCCACAGTACGAGAAGATCTTATGGAATTCTTAAGGGCCAACCTAGATGTATTTGCTTGGACCCACTCCGATATGCACGACATCGACCCCATGATCGCTAGTTACGAGCTAGCTCTCGACCCTTTGCAACCCCCGGTCAAACAGAAACGCCGATTCCTGGGAATTGAAAGATCGAATGCACTCAAGGAAGAGGTATATAGGCTACTTAACAACAACTTCATTCGTGAAGCCGACTACCCCGAATGGATCTCCAATCTAGTTTTGGTCAAGAAGGCAAACGACAAGTGGCGAACGTGTGTCGACTTCTCCGACTTGAATAAGCATGTCCAATGACAACTTCCCACTTTCGAAGATCGACTGGCTTGTTAATTCAACCACCGAGTACCAGCTCTTATCTTTTATGGATGCTTACTCGGGTTACAATCAGATTTCGACGTACCTCCCGGACCAGGATCATACCTCTTTCATAATTGACCTTGGGTTCTACTGCTATCGCGTCATGCCCTTCGGTCATAAGAATGCAGGAGCCACTTATCAATGATTGGCCAACCTCATTTTTAAGGATCAGATCAGAAAATCCATAGAGGTATACGTGGATGATATGCCTGTAAAATCAAAAATATCGAACGACCACATCCATGACCTCTCTGAAATGTTCGGTGTCCTCCGCCACTTTGACTTGAAATTTAATCCCTTGAAATGCTCTTTTGGAGTTGCATCGGGAAAATTCATTGGTTTCACTGTCAATTCCCGAGGCATCGAAGCCAATCCAGATAAGATCAAAGCTATCTGGGACATTCAAGCCCCTCAGAGCATCATGGATGTCCAAAGTCTAAATGGGAAGGTCGCCGCTTCAAGTCGATTCATTTCCAAAGCCACCGACAAATGCATTCCCTTTTTCGGTTTGCTTTGAAAAAGGAAGAGCAACTTTGCATGGACCTTAGAATGCGTCGCTGCATTTAAAGACCTTTTGAATCATTTAGAGTGACCACTTATCTTGTCCAAAACTGTGGACCACGAGGACTTATATGTTTACTTTGTTGTTTCCATGCAGGCAATCATCTCGATGCTCGTATGCATTGAAGATCGTGTCCAACAACCTGTTTACTACATCAGAAAGAGATTAACGGTGGCAGAAAAGAACTGCCCAAAGCTCGAGAAACTAGCCTACTGCTTGTTGATCTCCTCCCGGAAGCTACAACCGTATCTCAGTCTCACCCCATCAAAGTCTATACTGACCAGCCGTTATGACAGGTCCTACAGCGACTCGAGGCATCTGGACGACTACTAAAGTGGAATATAGAGCTAAGTCAGTTCGAAATCACATTCATCCCTCATCGGGCCATCCTCAGACAAGCTCTCGTCGATTTCATAGTGGAATTCACCATCCTAGTGGTGTCTCCTCTAGAAAACATCGAATCTCTAGACATTCAATGGAGACTGTTCGTGGATCCAATTATAAGGACTTTAGTGTTGGAGTCGTGCTCGTCGCTCCAGAGGAACGCCCAATATGCTACGCTTTGAGACCCAACTTCCTTGCTACCAACAATGATGCAGAACACAAGGCCTTGATCGCTAGACTTAGGATCGCAATCGAACTTAACATCAATGCCATCCAGATCTACTCTGACTCACAGCTCATCGTACGCCAGGTACAGAGAGAGTACCAAGCCAAGGGGCACGAGTCGTTCCCTACCTCGCTCAGGTTCACGGTTTGCTCACCAACCTTGACTACTACATCATCACGCATATACCCCAAGAACAAAATAAAAAAGCAGGCTCATTAGCCAAGTTGGCAAGCTATGAGGATGCACAGCTTACGGGACTTGTCCCAGTCGACGTGCTCGATTCTCCAAGAATCCATCGGACGAAGACTGATTTGGTAATGGCAACGGAGACCGAACCCGAAGCTGAGTCTTGGATGACACCAATAAAGAATTGCTTGCAACACGGGATCCTCCCAGGAAGCTACAAAGAAAGACGGCCACTCACTCGCCAGTCATCTCGCTATATCATCCTGGATGGAGTGTTCTACTGCAAAAGTTTCTCTGTCCTACTACTCTGATGTGTAGCCCACAACGACGCCGACCGTGTGACGCATGACATGCATGAAGGCGAGTACGGCGGCCACACTAGGCGTCCAAACCCGAATAAGAAAGAACATCAGGTATGGCTACTTCTGGCCTACAGTCGACCAAGATGTCGTGAACCATGCCCGCAAGTGTGTCAAGTGCCAGCGCTTCTCAAAGATCCCAAGACCCCCACCTACCAAGTTAACACAAATGGTCAGTCCTTGGTCGTTTGCTATGTGGGAGATAGTCATCATTGGGACCCTCCAGATGGCCTGAGGTAGGGCACGCTATGCCATCGTCATAGTTGATTAATTCTTGGGCGGAAGCCGAAGCCCTCGCTACAATCACTACCAAGAAAGTGATCAACTTCATCGTCCGCAATAAAATCACCTGCTATGCGGTCCCCAGGCCATCATCTCAGACATTGGAACCCAGTTTGAGAGCATAGAGTTCAAGGCTTTCTGCTAATGGTACAACATCGAAAAGAGATTCTCGGCAGTGGCTCAAGCTCAGGTCAATGGGCAAGTCGAGGCTGTCAACAAACTGATTAAATCCAAAATCAAGAAGCATCTGGAAAAAGCCAGAGGCTTATGGGAAGAAGAGCCCCCTCTGGCCTTATGGGCCTACCAGACTACCCATAAGTCAACAACCGACCACACTCCATTCGCCCTCGCTTATGGATTTGAAGCTGTCATTCCCATTGAGATAAAATTCAATCTCATCGAGTTACCTATTATAATCCAAAGACCAACCAAGACTTGCTTTTGGAATCACTTGACTTACTCGAAGAGAAAAGGAGCAAAGCTGAGCTCAAAGTTGCCTCTTAGCGCCAACGAGTTTCCAAATACTTCAACTCTAAAGTCCGTCATAAGGAACTCAATGTCGGCGGCCTCGTCCTAAAATGGATCTTTCCTTCATCGACTGTTTTCAGTCCTCGCTGAGAAGGTTCGTACGTCATACAACAAACGCTCGAAGATGGAACTTTCAGATTAGTGATTGTCAAGAGAGCTGAGCTCCTGAGGGCATGGAACAGTGAACATATTCGTCGTCGCTTCATGTAACTTAGTGCACGGTTTTTCCTCTTTCCAATAATGTTTTGTCTTCCTTAAATTCAAGGCATTGTAAAGGCTGTTACTGCCAAAATTACTAGTAAAGATGATGTTCAGCTTCTCTGCATTCTCAATGTGTTTACTTTTTGCATGAAATATTTAATTGAATATCACAACTAACTTGCACAAACAAACACATGAATACCGGATTGGCACCCCGAGCACGGGAGTCGGTACCACCATTCGAGCCTCGAACCAACGACGAGGCCGAACCCAAATAACGTCGGGTTGGCACTCCGAGCATGGGAGTCGACACCACCACTCGAGTCTCGAACCAAGGACGAGACTGAGTATAAACAACACCTCTCGATTCTCGAACTCATGATGCGACCAAGTATAAATAAATCTACCCAAATCTTGAACCAACGACGAGACCGAGTGTAAATCATTTCGCTCCCATGTCCCTGAACTTAGGGGCTGCCCACTAGCCAAGCTAGTGTGATACCGACCACTCCGACGGCTCCATCCGACCCATTGGGTCTGGATCCGGGAAATTCTTGAATCTCGAACCAACGACGAGGTCGAGGATAAATCGTTTTGCTCCTAAGCCTTCGAACTTGGGGGCGGCCCATCGGCCACCATCCGAACCACCAGGTCTAGATCCGGGTACCCTTCGGCGAATAAACGAAAGCCCACATGCTGTAAACCCGAAGGAACGATGGGAGAACAAAAACTGGACGTATCGCGACATTCACACCTTCTCACTTATTAGGACTAACGAACTCCAGGCGGTTCAAGGAGGAGCGCACCTGGCCTAGATTTCACATACCTCGGGATCCGTGAACAAAGGGAACCCCACGAGTGGAACCATTACGCGATCTCTACATGACTGGGGACACCCTCAAAGCGGGGTTATCAATCGCATTAGCTTATGTGTAACAATAAGTACGCTTGTGCAAGTAAAGGACGCTGGAAAACATAAGATGAACATTCGAACAATTAACGTGAAACGAGATTTAAGAAAAGTTAATTATATTTCCTTTTCACATATCAAAAGCAATCTACATATCTAATATCTTTCTTTTTAACGACAGGGTGTATACGAGAACCACACTGTGCCTCCAAAAGACCAAAAGCGAGGGTCGTACTCACGTATACTATCGGCCTACATAACCAAAATGTCGGTAGTATCTATGACAATTACCAATACTTCTTATCTTTCTTCTTTCTTTACTTCTTTTGTATAGATTCAGCACTAGGCGAGCCTCCAGAGACGAGCCTCTTCTTTCCAGAACTGCTCCCATTTTTTCCTCCTCTACCCCTCGGGGGAGTGATGGACTTGTGAGAGATCGAGGTGCGCCTCCTGCCTTCGTCCTCACCACTTGTAATTTCCGTGATCTCCATAGGAGTAATGTATTGTAATGGCTTGAGGGAAACTGTAACAACCCGTATTTTCTAAGAATATAAAAAGTGACAAATTAAAGAATACTTAATTTTTGGAAGAAGAATTAAGGGAAATGGGCTGCGCCATTGCGTTCGTCTCGGAATTCTGCTTGGGATAGAGTCCGAGTTTGCGTAAAACAGATATCGTATGAAGAAGTAATAAGCCTTAGAAGTTTGTTTACGCAAAAGGAAAAAAAAATATATAAAATAATTCCAGAAACCGCTCAAAATTCAAACGAAACCGACATAGGGTGAGCGGGAAAATTCCCGCTCGAAGGTGTTGACCCCCCGGGGGTGTCGACCCCCCTCCGGCCAAATTCGTTTTTTGGTTCTGGACTGATCCGTGGCCTGGTTCGTTGACTCCTATGCTATATAAGGGACCCTAGACCTATTGTTTTCTCCACATCTAATCCATGGCGACACCATGCTGCTCTAATCTAAATTAAAATAGTCTTTCTTCTCCACCAAGACAAATCATATTAGGAGTTTTCGAAGATTAAGATTTGCAATAACAAAGCTTAGTTCTTTTCTCTAAATCTCGGTGAGTTCATGTTACTTTTAGATCTGAAATTTAATTGTAATCCTGACATGTTAATAAACCTTGTAACACCCCGTATTTTCTGAGAATATATATAAAAAAATGGTTAATTATGAAGAAGTTATTAAGCCTTGAAGTTTATATGCATATGAGAGAAATATATATAGATATATATAAAAATTAAAAAAATATACATGCAAAAAGGGTTCAAAACAGCAAATTGGGAGGGGAAATAAACGAACCGGCCCATTTTTGAGGTCGATCCGAGCCCTGCTGGGTCGACTAGGGGTTAATCCAGGGTGTTTGGCTGTCATCCCGTGGGCCGATTCGCTCAAATGCAGATTTTGCATTTGAATGGTTCTCATGATTCAGGGTTAATCTAATGGTCCTAAATAACTTCCTACACCTATATATACATCCCTAACCTAAACCTAAATCTCATATACAATTCTCTAGCCTCCATTGCTCTCTTTCTCTCTAAAAAAATAAATAAATCAATGGCGTCTCTACTCTGCTGAAACCTAAGCTAGGACTTGTGCTTCTTCTTCCTCCAATTCTGATTAGGACTAAAAGAGAACAGCTACAACACCTTTTTCTTTTAGAATCCAACCAAGGCAAGTACAGTTATTTTCCGCTATAAACGTTAATTATAATTTTGATATGTTTTTAATTCTGAATCTGAGATTGTATATATATTCTCTTCTGTCAGATTTGTTTTTCTGTGACTGTTCTGTATCCCTTTTCTTCTTTTCTGTTTTTATAGCCAGGCTACCACGAGCCTGTGCCTAATCTCATAAGAGATGAACGTATGAACGCAAATTTTGGGATAAATAATGAATGATGCGAAATTTGACAAGACTAAATTGAATGTATGACTTTAGGTCTGAGGCATAAAATATATTGAACATATAATTTATGCATGTTGTATGCATAGTTATGTTGTAATTTAGAACTGTAATTAATGAGCATATGTTGTAAACTAGATTTGGATCTATGCATATTCTATGATAGAAGAAAAGAGGAACCATTGTAAGATTACATATGATTTGAGACTTTGGACAAAATGCATATAAAAGTCAAGATATGATTTTTAGAAGATATGATTTAAAGATTTATATTATTGGGTATAGTTTGCATAATGATTCATGACTCAAAAAGAAGAAAATATGGAAACTTAGGTGTAAAGATTTACATTAATTAGGATATCTATTATTGTGATTACACCTAAATAGGGATTTTTGGATATATGGCATGCATTGAAATTAATGGTTATATTTGGTATAATTTATATGTGAATCTGCTGTAAAATGCTAGTTTAACAAAAATTGGAACATATGTTATATGGCAAATTATGTCCATATTCTGCGCTTATGCAAACATGGAGTATATGTTGTGAATCATGACAATTATGTAAGCATATGAATTTAGGCCAATTTATGATTGGGCAAGGCATGTAAATAGAACTTTTAGAAATATTAAATTTGCTAAATCTGCTAATTTGTCAAGTTGCCTAAACTACTAGTTTTGTTATATTGCCTAGACTGCTAATTAGATTGAAATGCCTAATCTGTTAAATTTGTCGGTTGAAATGCCTAACCTGTTATATGCCAAAATCTGCTAAGTTGCTAAATCTGTTAAATTCGTTAAGTCATATAAAATCTGTTATCTGCTATGTTGATATAATCATCCTGTTATTGATATAATCTGAATTGGCATATATATTGGGCGTGCGCATAAACGGTAAATTATTAATTAATTGGCCGCAAAGATAAACATGGCTAACTCGAGGTTAGAATGAGTTTGCGGCGTAAATCTGCCCGGAACCGCCCGGCACATCCAGTGGCCGCAAACAATAGGTTCTAATGTGAGAAGTTAGTCATAACATGCGTAAGACACGAGGTTAGGTCTGGCTTGTGGCAGAAGTCTGCCCGGAACCGCCCGGCATATCCAGCGGCCACAAGCTACCGACCTAATGTGAGAGGTCTGTGCATTAATAATTAATTAATGCAAATCTAAGATAAGAATGATGTCTAAAACGTATTGGGGAAAAATAGGGTTAAACCAAAGGGATTAATAGATGTAGTAAAACCCATCCATGAATCTGTAGGCCCAATACAAAGTTAGACAAATCTGAAAAATCTGTACATCTGATTCGTTAGTCTGAAAACTTGTTAACTTAATTCGTGAATTAGTAAATCTGAATTCTGTATGTCTGAACTTGTAAACAAGTTAATCTGAAATCTGTTAGTCTGGGGACACAAGGTTAGGAGGGGAATTACTTGTGTCATCTGTTGTTTGGGACCCATATTAGTCAGTAACCCTTTCTGGTATCAAAACTTTGACCCAACAGTAAGTAGGGTCCGGGCACGCTTACTGAACTAATTATAAGAGGTTCATTCTGATAATGGCGAAGGGTGTTGATGGTGCGTTCCAACCGGGTCATGTGCGTGCATGGATCCCGGTCTGCCTCTGAGGATGTAAGACGCCGTGACATCTGTAAATAGGTCTGTGCCAATTGGTTGTCACTTTAGGGAGTGATACACCCTACTGTGGGGCCGACACAGGATATTTATGTATTAGGGAGCCGATCGCTTGGGGTAGGGTTTTAGGGTACGCTTAGTTCTGTCTGTTTCTGTTGGTACCGTCTGTTTCTGTTGGGTGGTAACACCTGTCTGTTTCTGTGTGGTACCGTCTGTTCGGGTGGTAAAGGCCCATTACTAGTGTACACCTAATTCCACATTCTGTTTCCATAGGGATAAATATGTTTCTTCTTCTGTCTGTTTCTGATCGGGTAGTAAAGGCCCATTATTAGCATTCTGTTTCTGTTAAAGTATTCTGTACCCGTTCCTGCTTCAATTTAGACATTAGGGTGACACCTAATTTTGCTATACTATTATTAGTGCAGAGAAGTGTAAAACAATAGTTTATATCATTCTGTTTTTCTGTTATATCTGCTACACCCGTTATAGTTATCTCACATCCAGTTTTATGTTCATATCATATTATTATTATTATCTGTTCATATGCTGAAAGTCACTGGACTTGCCAGACTTTTTGTCTGACCCTTGTTGTTTCGCCTCCTTTCTTCCGTTTCCCCCCCAGGTTATCCAAGGAGGGAAATACTTTAGCTTGATCCGGATTTCTCTTTGCTTGAAGTGCTTAAAGTATGGCTTGGCTCTGTATAGCTTCCGTTCCATGGGGATTATGATTTTAAACTATGCATTTTGAAGGCTTTTGTACAAGACTGATATTTTGTACTTGAATTCTGAAATTGAAAGGATGTAACCATATTAATTTCTGTTTCCACTGTAATAAAGTTAAAAATTTTCAAGTACTGTTTTATCTGTCTTGTAAGTTTCTGTTCTATTTACTAAAATGCTCCACCAAAGTTAAGGCATTCCCTTTGTGAGTGACCTTAACGGAGGTGGGGTGTTACACTTGGTATCAGAGCTGAAGGTTACCAGATTGGGTAAAGTTTTTGAAAACTGTTTTCAAAAAGGTTTTGGAAGGAAGTATTTTCAAAAAAGAAAATAAAGCTTATTTTGGAAAACATGATCCCCAAGAGCCATATATCTTTCTTTCAGTCCTTTTTGTATTGAACCTTTCCTTTTTCAGCATGTCTGAAGCATCTGAGATACCAGAGGGTGTTCATGTACCCGGTTGGTTTCGTCAATATCTTGAGGCTAGGACCGCCGCTGCAGGTCCAGCAAATGATCCCCCTCCTCCACCCCCTCCTCGTGCAATTGCTTTCTCAAAGATCTGTAGAGATTTTAGGGCCATGGGTGGGAAGGATTTCAAAGGAACTGAATCATTCGTAGAAGCAAGGAATTGGCTCAAAGAAACTGAGGATCTATTCGTTATCTTCGAGGTGGACGATAGGCAGAAGGTACAGTTGGCGGTATGGTTGCTCAAAGACGAAGCTTCCTACTGGTGGGAAGTCACTAACGCCGAGAGGCCGGTCGAGACATGGATGGATTTCAGAACAAGGTTTGAGACAAAATTCCTCTCGCAAGCTGAACGAAGTTTACAACTGGAAAAGTTCTTATCTCTTAAGCAAGGAAGTATGACGGTCAAGGAATACGTCAACCAGTTCAACCAACTAGCTAGGTTCGGATTGGATTTAGTCAACACTCAGCATAAAAAGGCTCTCCGCTTTGTTAAAGGATTGAACGAGCCACTGCACAGCTTAGCCATGACCCACGTACCTATGGGAGCGACTTACGAGAAATTGGTGGACATGGCACTACTGCACGAGGAAGACAAGGGCCCGAAAGAGACAAAGAAGGAAGAACCACCGAATAAGAAAGCGGGGCCCAAAAAGGAAACACAAAGGAAGGATGAGAAGACTGAAGATAAGAAGGGGAAAAAGTGCTTTACTTGTGGAAGCTCGACTCATCTGAACAAGGATTGCAGAAAAAGGAAGGGCACTTGCTTCAACCGTGGGGAGATGGGACACTTCACTAGGGACTGCCCGAAGAGACGAGGACAAGGAGGGCAGGCGAATAATCTTGAGGCTAGTGGCTAGGATAGAAATAGGAAAATTTCTATAGTAGGTTTAATTTCTTTATCTGATTATGGAGTTAAGACTTTTTCTGATTCTGGTATTTTGATTTTGTAATCGATACTCTGCACTTTAATACTAGTATTATTTCTGAATTCCGCTGTAGGCTCAGACCCATAAGGGTTATGGCCCATCTGTTTGAGATGAAGGTTTGAGGGATATTTGTGTTAGGCGTCAAATATGACGCATATATTCTGAGTTTTTGTGGGATATGATTTTATCATGCTTAGCTTCCTAAGAATCATTAGGGAACCTGACCTGTATCAGTAGTCTGTAAATATCTGAATAATTCTGATTTCCAGTTTTGACATTGTCTAAAGAAGGTAATCCTCTGAGTGTCAATCTGATATTGATTTCGGTCTTTGGGGTTGATACTTAGGGGAATTATTTTCTCAACCAATGTCTAATGGGAACCAAGTCTTCGTTCTATCTGTACTCGCTTCCATCACTAGACTCTATCCTATTGATCGAGTGTTCAACTTATAGATAGGAATCCTAATGGGTGTAAACATGTGTTTGAGACATTTTATGTTTGATGGTTGCAAGTGGATGCAAGTGGTTGCTAGTGGTTGCTCGTGGACGCATATACACACACTAGGCACTAGATCGGCTCGAAAACACTCTCATACTGCATATGGATGTGTGAGCATTTTCAATTTTTGTGGATGCAAATTGATTGACTCAGCACGTGGATGTTGCATATGACTGAATGGTTGTGCACTCATATAGAAATGATATGTATCGAGTAGGAAACTTGCATACATGTTGGACTCATGGCACTGGCATAATTCGCATTAAGGAGGTCAACTGAATCAGTGGACCGCCTGATCTTTGCATTAGATAAGGAACATATACACACACTTTTGCATATGTTCATATAGCATTAGAAATCCCTAAGGACAATGGATGCCAGTGATTGATGGTTGAGTAGATGGGTGATTGGATGGTAGGACACATTCTTCTTAACTGGAAGATTTCGGGGACGAAATCCTTTAAGGAGGGGAGAATGTAACACCCCGTATTTTCTGAGAATATATATAAAAAAATGGTTAATTATGAAGAAGTTATTAAGCCTTGAAGTTTATATGCATATGAGAGAAATATATATAGATATATATAAAAATTAAAAAAATATACATGCAAAAAGGGTTCAAAACAGCAAATTGGGAGGGGAAATAACCGAACCGGCCCATTTTTGAGGTCGACCCGAGCCCCGCTGGGTCGACTAGGGGTTAATCCAGGGTGTTTGGCTGTCATCCCGTGGGCCGATTCGCTCAAATGCAGATTTTGCATTTGAATGGTTCTCATGATTCAGGGTTAATCTAATGGTCCTAAATAACTTCCTACACCTATATATACATCCCTAACCTAAACCTAAATCTCATATACAATTCTCTAGCCTCCATTGCTCTCTTTCTCTCTAAAAAAATAAATAAATCAATGGCGTCTCTACTCTGCTGAAACCTAAGCTAGGACTTGTGCTTCTTCTTCCTCCAATTCTGATTAGGACTAAAAGAGAACAGCTACAACACCTTTTTCTTTTAGAATCCAACCAAGGCAAGTACAGTTATTTTCCGCTATAAACGTTAATTATAATTTTGATATGTTTTTAATTCTGAATCTGAGATTGTATATATATTCTCTTCTGTCAGATTTGTTTTTCTGTGACTGTTCTGTATCCCTTTTCTTCTTTTCTGTTTTTATAGCCAGGCTACCACGAGCCTGTGCCTAATCTCATAAGAGATGAACGTATGAACGCAAATTTTGGGATAAATAATGAATGATGCGAAATTTGACAAGACTAAATTGAATGTATGACTTTAGGTCTGAGGCATAAAATATATTGAACATATAATTTATGCATGTTGTATGCATAGTTATGTTGTAATTTAGAACTGTAATTAATGAGCATATGTTGTAAACTAGATTTGGATCTATGCATATTCTATGATAGAAGAAAAGAGGAACCATTGTAAGATTACATATGATTTGAGACTTTGGACAAAATGCATATAAAAGTCAAGATATGATTTTTAGAAGATATGATTTAAAGATTTATATTATTGGGTATAGTTTGCATAATGATTCATGACTCAAAAAGAAGAAAATATGGAAACTTAGGTGTAAAGATTTACATTAATTAGGATATCTATTATTGTGATTACACCTAAATAGGGATTTTTGGATATATGGCATGCATTGAAATTAATGGTTATATTTGGTATAATTTATATGTGAATCTGCTGTAAAATGCTAGTTTAACAAAAATTGGAACATATGTTATATGGCAAATTATGTCCATATTCTGCGCTTATGCAAACATGGAGTATATGTTGTGAATCATGACAATTATGTAAGCATATGAATTTAGGCCAATTTATGATTGGGCAAGGCATGTAAATAGAACTTTTAGAAATATTAAATTTGCTAAATCTGCTAATTTGTCAAGTTGCCTAAACTACTAGTTTTGTTATATTGCCTAGACTGCTAATTAGATTGAAATGCCTAATCTGTTAAATTTGTCGGTTGAAATGCCTAACCTGTTATATGCCAAAATCTGCTAAGTTGCTAAATCTGTTAAATCCGTTAAGTCATATAAAATCTGTTATCTGCTATGTTGATATAATCATCCTGTTATTGATATAATCTGAATTGGCATATATATTGGGCGTGCACATAAACGGTAAATTATTAATTAATTGGCCGCAAAGATAAACATGGCTAACTCGAGGTTAGAATGAGTTTGCGGCGTAAATCTGCCCGGAACCGCCCGGCACATCCAGTGGCCGCAAACAATAGGTTCTAATGTGAGAAGTTAGTCATAACATGCGTAAGACACGAGGTTAGGTCTGGCTTGTGGCAGAAGTCTTCCCGGAACCGCCCGGCATATCCAGCGGCCACAAGCTACCGACCTAATGTGAGAGGTCTGTGCATTAATAATTAATTAATGCAAATCTAAGATAAGAATGACGTCTAAAACGTATTGGGGAAAAATAGGGTTAAACCAAAGGGATTAATAGATGTAGTAAAACCCGTCCATGAATCTGTAGGCCCAATACAAAGTTAGACAAATCTGAAAAATCTGTACATCTGATTCGTTAGTCTGAAAACTTGTTAACTTAATTCGTGAATTAGTAAATCTGAATTCTGTATGTCTGAACTTGTAAACAAGTTAATCTGAAATCTGTTAGTCTGGGGACACAAGGTTAGGAGGGGAATTACTTGTGTCATCTGTTGTTTGGGACCCATATTAGTCAGTAACCCTTTCTGGTATCAAAACTTTGACCCAACAGTAAGTAGGGTCCGGGCACGCTTACTGAACTAATTATAAGAGGTTCATTCTGATAATGGCGAAGGGTGTTGATGGTGCGTTCCAACCGGGTCATGTGCGTGCATGGATCCCGGTCTGCCTCTGAGGATGTAAGACGCCGTGACATCTGTAAATAGGTCTGTGCCAATTGGTTGTCACTTTAGGGAGTGATACACCCTACTGTGGGGCCGACACAGGATATTTATGTATTAGGGAGCCGATCGCTTGGGGTAGGGTTTTAGGGTACGCTTAGTTCTGTCTGTTTCTGTTGGTACCGTCTGTTTCTGTTGGGTGGTAACACCTGTCTGTTTCTGTGTGGTACCGTCTATTCGGGTGGTAAAGGCCCATTACTAGTGTACACCTAATTCCACATTCTGTTTCCATAGGGATAAATATGTTTCTTCTTCTGTCTGTTTCTGATCGGGTAGTAAAGGCCCATTATTAGCATTCTGTTTCTGTTAAAGTATTCTGTACCCGTTCCTGCTTCAATTTAGACATTAGGGTGACACCTAATTTTGCTATACTATTATTAGTGCAGAGAAGTGTAAAACAATAGTTTATATCATTCTGTTTTTCTGTTATATCTGCTACACCCGTTATAGTTATCTCACATCCAGTTTTATGTTCATATCATATTATTATTATTATCTGTTCATATGCTGAAAGTCACTGGACTTGCCAGACTTTTTGTCTGACCCTTGTTGTTTCGCCTTCTTTCTTCCGTTTCCCCCCAGGTTATCCAAGGAGGGAAATACTTTAGCTTGATCCGGATTTCTCTTTGCTTGAAGTGCTTAAAGTATGGCTTGGCTCTGTATAGCTTCCGTTCCATGGGGATTATGATTTTAAACTATGCATTTTGAAGGCTTTTGTACAAGACTGATATTTTGTACTTGAATTCTGAAATTGAAAGGATGTAACCATATTAATTTCTGTTTCCACTGTAATAAAGTTAAAAATTTTCAAGTACTGTTTTATCTGTCTTGTAAGTTTCTGTTCTATTTACTAAAATGCTCCACCAAAGTTAAGGCATTCCCTTTGTGAGTGACCTTAACGGAGGTGGGGTGTTACAAACCTAAATTTGATGGCTATACCAATTTCTGTTCATCAAATCTATTCATCATATGCCTATTTCTGTTAATCAAATCTGTTTTTTTATGTCTATTTCTGTTCATCAGATCTGTTGTTTTATGCCTATTTCTGCTATCGTATGTCCATTTATGTTACTTATGGTTTTATGCCTATTCTACTCTTCTTCCTTTTATTTTTATAGCAAGGCTACTTTGAGCCTAGGCCTAACGCTGAAATATGCGAACGCACGAAATTGGGAATCGTTGGTAACTATAAATTTGGGGCATAAAGTGTATTGGAAAATATGACTTGGGATTTGGGGGCATAATACATGTTGTGATTTAAGACCTAATTTTGGGGGCATACTACATATGATGATTTATAACTTGGAAGAAAGGGAATATTGTGCATATATGACTTGGGAAAAGGGCATGAAAACCTATAATGAAATAGTGATAACTGTGAACATGCCTAAATTAGGATTTTGGGTAATTGGCATACACTGTAATCAACAATTTTAATTTGGGCATAGTTTGTATTATGAATCATGACTGGGGATTTTGGGACATAACCTGTACTGTGCAGTTTGACTAAAACTTGGGGTAAATGTTAATTGTGAATTATGACCGTAATGGAGCATGTAAATTTGTAGGCTTTAATGTATGATTAAGCAAAATATGTTAATGGAACAGTAAAGAGTCTGTGAAGTCTGTTTAATCTGTTGAAACTGAATACTGTAATTGAAAAAAAAACTATGAACATGGATAATTGTTTAAGAATGAATATGCTAAAACTAAACAGCGCCTAGGCACGAGGTTAGATTGCACTTGTGGTATAAGTTTGCCCGGAACCGCCCGACATATCCAGCAACCACAAGTGGTGAATCTAATGTGAGTGGCCTAGTGCGTACATATGAAATAGTACTCAGACACGAGGTTATATTACACTTGTGGTAGAAGTCTGCCCGGAACCGCCCGACATATCCAGCATCCACAGATGGTAAATCTAATGTGAGAGGTCTGGTGCATTAACTAGAAATGATAATAATTTGTCAACTTGGAATACTTAACCTAACTGAATCTGTAGGGGTTACATGAACCTGTTAAATTGAGTAGGGGCTAAGTAAACTTGCTTAAATAAGTGGGAGGGGTTAAGTTAATCCTAATAAACCGTTGCGGTGGGTTATATGTATATAGACTCGACAAACTTAACCTATTGTATATGTTGAATCTGTACAATCTGATCTGTTAATCTGTAAATCTAATAATCCGTACATCTGATCCATTAATCTACGAACCTATTAATCCGTAAACATGTTAATTCGTAAATCTACTATATTAGTCTGTAAACCTGTGAAATGTAAATTTGCTCTGTTAGTCTACAAACATGTTAATCTGAAATCTATTAGTCTTGGGACACAAGGTTAGGAGGGGTATTTGCTTGTATCATCTGTTGTGTGGGACCCATATCAGTCAGTAACCCTTTCTCGTATCAAACGGTGATGCAACACTAGGTAGGGGTCAGGGCACGCTTATTGAATTGGTTT
>JASFAX010004438.1:0-39360 GCA_030737875.1 Allium sativum
ACCGGATAAAATGGAATTTACGGATAAATTAAACGACTGTTTAATTTAATCGTAACTGATCCATTTCAACGAAAATGAAATCAAGGAGAGTTATACTCACTTAGTTCTTCCCACTTATATTTTATATAAGTTAGGTTTTATAATTGTGTGTTATGGCTGCGATGGTTGACTGTTTTTTAATTTATATTGACATATTGATTGAACCGTTGAAATTAAACGTTGTTTAATTTCAGTGAAAAACCAACTCGTTATTTTAACGATTGGTCCCAATGAAGGTAACTTACCTTGTTGGTCACGTTTATAAAATAAACGTGTTTAATTCAATGAATTGTTTGAATCGTTGTTAATGTAGATAAATTAGTTACTGTTAAATGGTTGTTATTTATTATTATTGAAATTATCAGTTAAATTGGATTGAATGACATTATTTGAAATAATCTATGTGAATACAGGGAAGAACAGGTTGGAGGGATCCAACATGATTCCTTAAATATATTTAATGATATCTATTTTCATATTATCATTATATGAACTGTTCTGACTGGGTGATTGATTTGATTGCTGACCGTTGAACTGAAATTCAACATTTGTTTTGTTTAAACCAATTGGTAATATTGGTTAAGTAATTGGCAGTATAAGGCCTATAAATCAATCGTTTTCCAAATATGGATTTACCCTCAGGTGAATCAATAGAAGTGAAGTTATAAAATTTATTTATAACCTGGAGATAGATTTTTGAAAATTATTATTTCGAATAAAAGTTATTAAAAAGAAATAAATGGTTATTAATTATTATTTAAATCTATAAGTGATTATTTAATGATTTTATAAAGCAAATTCTGATGTTAATAAGATTTATAAGCAGATAAGTAGAACTTAACCTAATAGTAAAGATCTGAATAATTGTTTTTAAAAAATAATTAAATGGAATTATTTAAATTAATTATATTATTAATTAATTTAAATAAAGGACTAATTGTAACTGGTTAACGAGATAACCGTTTTTTGAATTGACGAAGTCAACCGTTTTAACTGGAACGATTATTGAATCAGTTTGTTTTGAATTACTTATATGAAATAGTTTAACAAATATTTGTTTTAAATTTTAATAAGAGTTTAAAAAGAAATTTATCATTTATCTAGTAAATAAAGAAGTTAACCAATTATACGATAGTTAATGGTGAAGTAAATTATTAATTAAATTAATAATAATTGAAGAGTTTACTATTTAAATGAAATCCATTTATGAAAGTAAATCAAGTTTGAAATGAAATCAAATTGAATTGTGGAAGGAGTTTATGAACGGGTTTTATTATAAAACCTGAGTTTTATAATGAAATTATAAAATGATTTTTTAGCAAATTTGATGGCTTAATCAAATATTTATTTAATATTTTAAATTAGAAAAAGGAAATTAGAAAAAAACTGGAAAATGGTATGAAATGGTTAACGAAGTGAGATTTATTCCAAGGATCAGAATGTGATATTCCGAAGCTCAGAATATTAAGCGGAGTTGAAATTATTTCGAAGTTCGGAATGTTAAGCGAAGTTGAGAATATAAGCTAAGTTAAAGGCTTGAAAATGACAACGAATATTAGTTGTCGATAATGATTTGCAAATGGAATTTGTAAATGAAGTAAGAATTTTGAATAAGGAATTTGTAACAATTGTAACAAATAATGAATTGAACTATTTGATTAATAAACTGAAGATCGCAAAAAGATCGTATGTGATCTTGGACAATGCATAAGTTGTCATAATGATTTGGAAAAGTGTATAAATAAAGGAAATAAAAAGTTTTGAAATGAGATCCGTAATGTTTTTTACAGCTGATAAGTGAATTATTAAAAAATAAACATAAGGATTCGTAAGAGATGTCAATATAAGAATTGTATAAAGATATAAAGGAAGATTATAAAGATATTTATATAAGATTTATAACGATATTTTTATTAGAATTGATAAAGACGGTTATATATGATTTAAAATAAATATAGTATTGTAAACAAGTTTTGAAGAAATTTTATAAAAGATTCCATTTATAATGGAATTGAAGCTCGGGTATAATATTATAAAGGATCATTAAAGGTTAATAGAGAATTATTATAATAATAGTTTACTTAATAATTTATTAAGTAAACGGTATTGAGAATTAAAGAAGGTTTCCAAAGGAAATGTGTAGTAATAAAGTTCTATTCATTTTGAAGATATGAATGTTGTTGGTCAAGGTCTGAGAGGTAAATAAAGTATCCCAACTTGAACGACTTCACGATTATCCAAGATTGGTAGTAGTTTTATAAACAAGAGAAATTGAGGGAAACATAACTTATGATTTCTGTAAAGAATATTGAAAACTGTATTCGAAAAGTTTATAAGTGAATGAAATGATTTTTGAAGAATATTCTTATTTATAATAAGAAGTAAAAGTTAAACTCTAAAATAAGAAGATTTAAAGAATATAATTAACAAATGTTTAATTAAAGAGGCCAATTAATGCCGAGTACTGAATCAGTAAACTCATTTCATTCACATGATTATTTATTTGATAGTTAAATAACAGACTATCAAATCTGACCAAAATACGATTGTTCGTACGGAAAGACCAGGATTAAATTATATTCGAAATCCATTCCGACCATCAAATACATGAAGATGGAGCAATTGAAGACCATTGATCTTCATAAATGGAAGAACTACTTATTGAATTTCTCGGGTTTAGCGACCAAAGTTATTTCGATAGTGATTCTGTCGTGAGTGAAATCTTTGGATTGAAAGGACTACTTGCTACTGATCCTTGGGGTGGTACCTATATAGGATGTGGTAGGAGGGTGCCTTCTATTCATCCTGTTCCTGGATGACTTGTATGGACGAGTGTCTAATGGAGTATTTCCAAAGGGATCACGCACGTTGATTTCTTCAAACGTACCAAGATGATGGAGGAGAAGTGCACATCTCTTAACTTATCCACTAGAGTGTATTTGTGAAAACCAATTAGTGATTTTCTGAAGGATCTGATGATGTGGCGTTCAAAGAGAATGGTGGCCAAATGTTCTAAAAAGTAATTATGACCAAAAAAGTGTAACACCCCGAATTTCGGTTAATGCTAAAATTCACTAATTGCAGAATAAATAATCTCAAATGTGAGAATCGGGGGAAACGGGCTGCGTCATTGCGTTCGTCTCGGAAAAAATACGCAGAATAGAGTCCGAAATTTTGTAAATCGGAGTCCGTATGGCCCAGTTATGGCCCAAAGAAGTTTGCAGAAAATTTAAAGCTAAAAACAGATTTGAAAATTCAAATTCATATTTCAAAATAGAACCAGCGGGGCCAGGCGGGAAAGTTCCCGCCCTAACCATGTAGACAGGGCTGTCGACAGGCCTGTCGACATGGGGGTCGACTTGCCTGTCGACTTGCCTGTCGACACGGCGTGTCGAGCCAGAGTGCCTGGGTGCACTAGGTCTGGTTTTCTGGCTAGGGCTGGGCTGGGTTCTAGAGATTTCTTAAATCTAACGGACCTAATCTAACCTAGGGTTAATCCTATGGTCTAAAACACACCCTAATCCTATAAATACACCCTAATGCAAGCCTAATCCATACTAAAAATAGAAATGATGGCCTCATGCCGCCAAAATCAAACTTGAGAGGAGCCTCCACTAGTTTATGAAGGAAGTTGCAAGCTAATCAACCTCTAATCATCATCTTCTTCATATTTAGCAACTAGTTCTACTTCATAAGTTTGCTAATCTTGGTTTTGGTGAGTTTCTATCACTTTAACATCAATTGCTAAAGTAAGTAGATTGGGTGTAATGAGACTTATGGTCATAAATGCGGATTAGTGAGTTTGAATCATTTGTAATGATATGCTACTCTATGTTTTCCTATGTTTATGCATATTTAATAAGTGGGTTTATGCATGTTTAATAAGTTGGTTTATGCATGTTTAACAAGTGGGTTTATGCATGTTTAATAAGTGGGTTTATGCATATTTAATAAGTGGGTTTATGCATGTTTAACAAGTGAGTTATGCAAGTTCATATGCAAGTTATGTGTATGATGTTATGTAAGTTATGTATATGCTTAAATGCAAGTTTAACATGATATGCAAGTTATGCATGCTTATGCAAGTATGTGAATGCTTATGCAAGAATGTGAATGCTTATGCAAGTTATGTATATGCTTAAATGCAAGTTTAACATGATATGCAAGTTATGCATGCTTATGCAAGTATGTGAATGCTTATGCAAGAATGTGAATGCTTATGCAAGTTATGTGTATGCTTAAATGCATGTTTAGCATGTTATGCAAGTTATGAGAATGCTTATATGCAAGTTCAACATGTTATATATGTGTATGATAATATGCAAGTTCATATGCAACATGTTATGTGTATGATAATATGCAAGTTTGGGTTAAATGTAGTTGGGTTAATATATGCTCATATATGCAAGTTGACATCCTCTTAACCCATGACAAAGTTATATGCTAAGATTTGGTTAAACCCATGATATTTGCGATGGATCTTCCCTTTATTATGTCATGAAATGAGAACGATTTACGTGGGGAACGATGGGGTTAATAAATATGTTAATAAAAGTATGATTGGGTATGATTAAGCATACCATAAAAATAAATATAAGTGGGAATTTACCTATTGAGTTAGGTCTACCCCATGGGAATTTACCTATTGAGTTAGGTCTACCCATGTTATGAAAAACTTGATATTAATTAGGGATAATTAATATGGGGGTGATTAATTAGGTGTAATTAATCGACTAAGACACGAGGTTGGACTCATTTGTAGTGTAAAACTGCCCGGACCCTACCGGCTTAACCAGTTGCTACAAACGTCAGCCCAATGTGAGAGGTCTTAGCCATAAATTAAATACGTGATTAAAGTAAAGACACGAGGTTAGACTCTGTTATGACGTAAGACTGCCCGGACCCTACCGGCTTAACCAGGCGGTCATAACAGCCAGTCTAATGTGGGAGGTCTTTATGGGAGATCACGGTTTTAATTAATTAAGAAACACTTAACCATATTAGCATGTAGTGGGACATGAGGGGTTAAGTAGGGGCCTTGGGTGGCATGTGGAAATCAAGTGGGTTGCCTTGGGTGGCAATAGAAAATACGATTAGAATACTTAACCAAGTGGAAACATGTAATTAAACATGATTAAAGGGTTAAGTGGGATACACTAGATAAAACAACAAGCTTAGGTGGTAGCTTGTGGGGGCCCGTTTCAACCAATATCCCAAACGTATCTTAGTGGGCTCGACTCTGGTCGAGTGACGGGACACGCATATTGGGCTTGACTATAAGAGGCCAAAACGGGGTAGCGGTGGCAACGCGAGTCCAACGGGTTTCATATGCGTGTGTGGACCCGGGCTGGTAGGTAAGACGTTGTTGCATCGTGTAGATATAACCCGTGCACCATTTGTCGTATCGGGCTAGCCACTTTGGGGAGTGATACACCCCATTGTGGGGCCAGCACGGATATCTACGGTAGGGAGCCGATCGCTTGGGAGTAGTGGGTACACCTAGTAAAGATAGGGGCAGACGACACCTATGTAGGGGTACGCGAAACTACTGGGTAAAATTACTAAGTACACCTAGTGGAGATAGGGGCAGACGACACCTATGTAGGGGGCTAGGGGTACACGAAACTACTAGGTAAATTTTCTAAGTCCTTGGGAGGGATCAACCTTTAAGTAGGAATGACTGGTGTGGTGCAGTGTAGTAATTATTCTTGGGTGGGTAAATGCGTCTTTACAGTTATCTTAGTTTATCCTAAGTCTGCCAAGCTGCTTAGTGTAGCCATTCATCCCCAGACATTACCGTATGTCAAGTTTATGTCTTCTCTGGTTACTTTAATGATTGTATTGTTAAAGTTATAGGACTCGCTCAGACTTATGTCTGACCCCGTTGTTTTTTTTATCTTTTTTCCCAACCCTCAGGTTCTCAGAGTGGGCCCAGTACGAGTGGGCTTTGATCAGGCTGCTTTTATTACTCTCTTGGAGCTTGGACCCTAGATGTAGAGCTCAGCTTACCTTTTTCTTTTATGGCTATCAGTTCATGTATTGGGATTATGTATTTTTATTTAGCAAGAATGGATATTTGTACTTAACTCTTATTATGGTTTTGTGATGTAACCAGACATGTTTTACTTTCCGCTGCATTGAAATGTTGTTTTAAAATTTTCAAGTATTACTTATATCTGTCTTGCTGTAATTACTCTGTTCTATATTCACTCAAAATACTCCACCGATGTTATGGCATTCCCTTAGAGAGTGACCATAGCGGGCGTGGGGTGTTCCACGTGGTATCAGAGCAAAGGTTACCGGAACAGATAAAATTTTTAGAAAACTATTTTTCTAAAACATTTTTGGAAGAGATATTTTCAAAAACATGTCTTTAAAGAGAAAAGTTTTTGAAAGAAAAGCATAATCCCCAATAGCCATATCTACATCCTTCGAATTCTCCGTTTTGAATTTTTCCTTTTTCGTTTCAGCATGGCTGAGGATCTTAACTTTCCGGAGGGTGTGACGGTACCAGTATGGTATAGGAGATTGATGGAGGCTAGGGCCACCACTGCGGGTCCAGCAAATGTTCCTCCACCAACCGTAGCACCCGATCTTCCTCCTCCCCCTCCTCCTCGCACAGATACTTTTGCTAAGACTTGCAAGGAATTTAAAGCTATGGGAGGGAAACCTTTTCAAGGATCTGAAACTTTTGTGGAGGCTAGAGATTGGCTTAAGGAGGTGGAAGAGTTGATAGATATCTTTGAAATGGAAGAAGGAAAGAAAGTCAAGTTGGCTGCTTGGTTAATGAAGGGAGAGGCCTCATTCTGGTGGGAGGTCACTAATGGAGAACGCCCCGTTGACTCTTGGGCGGATTTTAGGCAAAGATTTGTGGCAAAATTTCTCTCAAGGGCGGAGGAGAACTTGTATATGGAAAGATTCTTGACTCTAAAGCTAGGAAATCTCTCAGTGAAGGAATATGTCAACAAGTTTAATCAATTGGCAAGGTTTGGCCTAGACATGGTGAATACACCGGAGAAGAAGGCTTTGAGGTTCGTGAAAGGCTTGAATGAACCGATGCATGGGTTGGCTATGACTCATATCCCTATGGGGGCCACCTTCGAGAAGCTAGTTGACATGGCACTCATGCATGAAGAAGAGAAGGGTCCTAATGCTAATAAGGCACCCGAGAAGAAGGGAGATCAAAAGAGACCTCAGCAACAACAGCAAAATAAAGGTGGGAAAGGCAACGGTGGCAAGGGCAAGAAGAAGAAGTGTTTCAATTGTGGGACACCTGGCCACCTAAGCAAGGATTGTCGCAAGAAGAAGAAGACTGGCTGCTTCCACTGTGGCGAAGCAGGACATCTAGTGAAAGACTGTCCTAAGAAGGGGCAAAGGACGGGGTCTACCTCAGGAGGACAGGTGCAAGCTCTTATGGCACCGGGTCAGGCTAGGGGGCAAGTACAGGCTCTCGCGGTCCCACCGATTCAGGAAAGAGGTAGAACTATTTCCGTTGAAAGTCTGGTTTTTCTATTTGATCATCCTGTCCGTACATTGTTTGATTCTGGCGCATCGCATTCGTTTATCTCATCATCATTAGTTGAGTCACTGCACTTAGACACCAGTTTGGTAGATGATCCCTTGGTTGTTTCAAACCCTATTGGGGGCTCCACTTATTTGTCCATGATATGTTTGGGTTTGAAGATTTCTATACTTAGCATTGAGTTTAGATGTGATGCTTTTGTTTTGGGCTTCACGGGCTATGGGTTAATTTTGGGCATGGACTGGTTATCCAGTAATGGTGCTGTTCTTGATTGCGAAAGGAGAGTTGTTAGGCTCATGACCCGCTTGGGTAACACTCTCGAGATCTCTTGTAATCCCATGGATTCTGTTATGCTAAGTTATCTTGAATCGCTTGACGCTTCGGTCGAGAGTTTGCAATCTGTTAGAGTGGTCCGGGAATACTCGGATGTGTTTGAGGAGGTGAAGGGCTTACCTCCGAAGCGGGAGATTGACTTCCGAATATATCTGGTGGATAATGCTAAACCTGTATCTTTACCAGTGCGCCACATGGCTCCTCGTGAGAGGAGGGAACTCCATAAGCAAGTAGGGGAGTTGCTTGAGAAGGGGTTCATAAGACGGAGTATATCGGAGTGGGGTGCTCCAGTAGTATTTGCTACGAAGGCGGATGGGTCCCTCAGACTCTGTGTAGACTATAGAGAACTCAACAAGCTCACAAAGAAGAATAGACACCCATTGCCGAGGATTGATGATCTTTTCGATCAGTTGGTTGGCGCTTCAGTATTTTCTCAGCTGGACTTAGCCACGGGGTTTCATCAGTTGAGGGTGGCTGAGGATAGCATAGACAAGACTGCCTTTAGGACTCCAGATGGTTTCTATGAGTGGCTGGTGATGCCATTTGGGTTGACGAACGCCCCTGCATACTTTGTTGATTTGATGAGTAGGGTGTTCAGGGAGTTCCTTAATAAATTCGTGGTGGTCTTTGTGGATGATATCTTAGTATTTTCTAAGAGTGAAGAAGAGCATGCCCTACATCTTGGGGAGGTATTGAAGACTCTTCGAGCACATAGCCTTAAGGCTAAATTCTCTAAATGTCACTTCTGGAGGAAGGAGGTGCGGTTCTTGGGGCACGTGGTCTCCAAGGAAGGGATAGCTGTGGATCCCGCGAAGGTAGTATCAATTCAGGATTGGAAGGTTCCGAAGAATGCTACCGAAGTAAGAAGTTTCTTGGGGTTGGCGGGTTACTATAGGAAGTTTATCAAAGACTTCGCGAAGATATCAGCCCCTTTAACCCGCTTAACGAAGAAGAATCTTGTTTTCACATGGGACGTAGATTGTAATGATGCGTTCCGACGGTTAAAGAGAGCTTTAACCACTGCTCCAGTTTTAGTGTTGCCAGATGGGAGCAAGCCATTTGTTGTCTATACCGATGCTTGTGGGACAGGACTAGGCGCAGTCTTGATGCAAGAGGGAAGGGTAATAGTCTATGGTGGAAGGCAGTTGAGAGTGCATGAGAAAAATTACCCTACCCATGATTTAGAGTTGGCCGCTATTGTTTTTGCGCTTAAGATTTGGCGCCATTATCTTCTTGGTGAGAGATTCGAATTGTTCACTGACCACAAATCATTGAAGTACTTATTTTCTCAGAAGGATTTGAATTTGAGACAGCAAAGGTGGATGGAGTTCTTAGCATCCTATGATTTCGAGATAGCGTATACCCCTGGCAAGGGTAACGTGGTGGCGGATGCCTTGAGCAGAAAGAGGTTGTCCTTGAGTCCATTGTTCGTGGAACAACGAAGCTTGGAATTTATCTCGATGTTTGATTTCATACCTTCCATTGATTATGTACCCGGTTTGCTAGCATCCTTGGAGGTCAGACCTACTCTTCTGGGGCGGATTGGAGAAGCACAGAGGGACGACCCACAGTTGGTTGTGTTGGTGGAGAAGCTCATAAGGGGGGAGTCGTCCAGCCATTTGAATAGGTACACCCTAGACGATAGGGGGTGCTTGCGTAGGGACGGTAGACTTTGTGTACCGCAAGACGAGGGTTTGAGGAAGGTTATTCTTGATGATGCACACCGTTCTAGGATGACCATTCATCCCGGTGGGGACAAGATGTACCAAGACATGAAGAGGGTTTTCTTCTGGGCCGGTATGAAGAAAGATGTGGCCGAGTATGTCGCTCGATGCTTGGTGTGCCAACAAGTGAAGGCGGAGCAAAAGAAACCTGGTGGGTTGCTTCACCCATTGGAAGTTCCATAATGGAAGTGGGATAGCGTCTCGATGGATTTTATTGACGGGTTACCCAGATCAAGAAAGGGTAATACGGGAATTTGGGTTGTGGTAGACAGACTTACTAAAAGCGCCCATTTCATACCTGTGAAGAGCAAGAGGACTGCTCCATGGCTAGCTTCAGTATATCTTCGAGAGATAGTTCGATTGCATGGGGTACCCTCTAGCATAGTGAGTGATCGAGATCCTATCTTCACTAGTGAGTTCTGGAAAAGTTTGCAAGAAGCAGTGGGGAGTCAATTATGTCTGAGCACCGCATATCACCCTCAGACGGACGGCCAGACTGAGAGGGTGAATCGTGTCCTAGAAGACCTTTTGAGGCTTTGTATCTTAGATTTTGAAGGTACATGGGAAGAGCATCTTCCATTGGTGGAGTTCGCATATAATAACAGCTTTCAGTCCAGTATTGGTATGGCTCCTTTCGAAGCTCTTTATGGAAGGCCTTGTCGATCACCTACATGTTGGTGGGAATCTACGGATAAGATCTTGCTTGGGCCTGATATGGTTAGGGAGACTTCTGAGAAGATTGACTTGATTCGAAGAAGGATGAAAGCAGCGCAGGATAGGCAAAAATCTTATGCGGACAAGAGAAGGGCGGATCTTGAGTTTGAAGTTGGGGACATGGTCTTTGTCAAAGTGTCTCCATTGCGAAATGTGGTTCGCTTTGGATCTGTTGGGAAGCTAGCACCAAGGTTCGTGGGGCCGTTTCCTATTAAGGAAAGGATTGGACGGATGGCATATAGAGTGGAGTTGCCCGACAGACTTAGTGGTGTACATGATGTATTCCATGTGTCCCATTTGAGGAAGTGCTTACATGAGACCGCAGAGGTGGTAGAGCCGAGCTTGCTTAAAGAAGTGGAAGTAGAGCGTGATGCGACTATTCGACGAGCTCCTACTCGCATCCTTGGGTCAGAGACTAGGAAATTGAGGAATCGAGAGGTTCAGCTAGTTAAAGTGCAATGGGGAGGTGACGAAAGCAATGCTACTTGGGAGACGGAAGCGAAGATGCGTTCTTTGTATCCATTTCTTTTTGAGAGTATGTCTTTTAACTTCTCCTTTATCGCTTGTCTAGTACTTATCTTATCTTTAGTATGTCCTCTCGTTAGTACTGTTTGACCTTTAGATAGGGTAAACCTATGGTTGAAACATGTGTTTGAGACATGTTATGGTTGATGGATGCAAGTGGATGCAAGTGTTTGCTAGTGGTTGCTCGTGGATGCATATACACACACTCTAGGCACTAGATCGGGTCAGTCACTCCATATTGCATATTGCATAAAATTGTGTGTAGGAAGCTATATTTATGGATGTATAATGATTGTGTTATCATATGGATGATGCATTTTGGTGAATGATTGTGCACTCATGTAGATATTGTATGTGTCGATAGGGTTCTCTCGCATACATAATGGATGCATGGCACTATCATGGTTTGCATATGTTCATACATTAGATAGGGAACATATACACACACTTTTTGCATATGCTCATACATCATTAGAAATTGTTTTAAGGACAATGGTTGCCCGTGTTTGATGGATTGAGTAGATGGTTGTTTGGATGGTAGGATATGCATTCTCCTTAGCTTAGATATTTCGGGGACGAAATCCTTTAAGGAGGGGAGAATGTAACACCCCGAATTTCGGTTAATGCTAAAATTCACTAATTGCAGAATAAATAATCTCAAATGTGAGAATCGGGGGAAACGGGCTGCGTCATTGCGTTCGTCTCGGAAAAAATACGCAGAATAGAGTCCGAAATTTTGTAAATCGGAGTCCGTATGGCCCAGTTATGGCCCAAAGAAGTTTGCAGAAAATTTAAAGCTAAAAACAGATTTGAAAATTCAAATTCATATTTCAAAATAGAACCAGCGGGGCCAGGCGGGAAAGTTCCCGGCCTAACCATGTCGACAGGGCTGTCGACAGGCCTGTCGACAGGGGGGTCGACTTGCCTGTCGACTTGCCTGTAGACACGGCGTGTCGAGCCAGAGGGCCTGGGTGCACTAGATCTGGTTTTCTGGCTAGGGCTGGGCTGGGTTCTAGAGATTTCCTAAATCTAACGGACCTAATCTAACCTAGGGTTAATCCTATGGTCTAAAACACACCCTAATCCTATAAATACACCCTAATGCAAGCCTAATCCATACTAAAAATAGAAATGATGGCCTCATGCCGCCAAAATCAAACTTGAGAGGAGCCTCCACTAGTTTATGAAGGAAGTTGCAAGCTAATCAACCTCTAATCATCATCTTCTTCATATTTAGCAACTAGTTCTACTTCATAAGTTTGCTAATCTTGGTTTTGGTGAGTTTCTATCACTTTAACATCAATTGCTAAAGTAAGTAGATTGGGTGTAATGAGACTTATGGTCTTAAATGCGGATTAGTGAGTTTGAATCATTTGTAATGATATGCTACTCTATGTTTTCCTATGTTTATGCATATTTAATAAGTGGGTTTATGCATGTTTAATAAGTTGGTTTATGCATGTTTAACAAGTGGGTTTATGCATGTTTAATAAGTGGGTTTATGCATATTTAATAAGTGGGTTTATGCATGTTTAACAAGTGAGTTATGCAAGTTCATATGCAAGTTATGTGTATGATGTTATGTAAGTTATGTATATGCTTAAATGCAAGTTTAACATGATATGCAAGTTATGCATGCTTATGCAAGTATGTGAATGCTTATGCAAGAATGTGAATGCTTATGCAAGTTATGTATATGCTTAAATGCAAGTTTAACATGATATGCAAGTTATGCATGCTTATGCAAGTATGTGAATGCTTATGCAAGAATGTGAATGCTTATGCAAGTTATGTGTATGCTTAAATGCATGTTTAGCATGTTATGCAAGTTATGAGAATGCTTATATGCAAGTTCAACATGTTATATATGTGTATGATAATATGCAAGTTCATATGCAACATGTTATGTGTATGATAATATGCAAGTTTGGGTTAAATGTAGTTGGGTTAATATATGCTCATATATGCAAGTTGACATCCTCTTAACCCATGACAAAGTTATATGCTAAGATTTGGTTAAACCCATGATATTTGCGATGGATCTTCCCTTTATTATGTCATGAAATGAGAACGATTTACATGGGGAACGATGGGGTTAATAAATATGTTAATAAAAGTATGATTGGGTATGATTAAGCATACCATAAAAATAAATATAAGTGGGAATTTACCTATTGAGTTAGGTCTACCCCATGGGAATTTACCTATTGAGTTAGGTCTACCCATGTTATGAAAAACTTGATATTAATTAGGGATAATTAATATGGGGGTGATTAATTAGGTGTAATTAATCGACTAAGACACGAGGTTGGACTCATTTGTAGTGTAAAACTGCCCGGACCCTACCGGCTTAACCAGTTGCTACAAACGTCAGCCCAATGTGAGAGGTCTTAGCCATAAATTAAATACGTGATTAAAGTAAAGACACGAGGTTAGACTCTGTTATGACGTAAGACTGCCCGGACCCTACCGGCTTAACCAGGCGGTCATAACAGCCAGTCTAATGTGGGAGGTCTTTATGGGAGATCACGGTTTTAATTAATTAAGAAACACTTAACCATATTAGCATGTAGTGGGACATGAGGGGTTAAGTGGGGGCCTTGGGTGGCATGTGAAAATCAAGTGGGTTGCCTTGGGTGGCAATAGAAAATACGATTAGAATACTTAACCAAGTGGAAACATGTAATTAAACATGATTAAAGGGTTAAGTGGGATACACTAGATAAAACAACAAGCTTAGGTGGTAGCTTGTGGGGGCCCGTTTCAACCAATATCCCAAACGTATCTTAGTGGGCTCGACTCTGGTCGAGTGACGGGACACACATATTGGGCTTGACTATAAGAGTCCAAAACGGGGTAGCAGTGGCAACGCGAGTCCAACGGGTTTCATATGCGTGTGTGGACCCGGGCTGGTAGGTAAGACGTTGTTGCATCGTGTAGATATAACCCGTGCACCATTTGTCGTATCGGGCTAGCCACTTTGGGGAGTGATACACCCCATTGTGGGGCCAGCACGGATATCTACGGTAGGGAGCCGATCGCTTGGGAGTAGTGGGTACACCTAGTAAAGATAGGGGAAGACGGCACCTATGTAGGGGTACGCGAAACTACTGGGTAAAATTACTAAGTACACCTAGTGGAGATAGGGGCAGACGGCACCTATGTAGGGGGCTAGGGGTACACGAAACTACTAGGTAAATTTTCTAAGTCCTTGGGAGGGATCAACCTTTAAGTAGGAATGACTGGTGTGGTGCAGTGTAGTAATTATTCTTGGGTGGGTAAATGCGTCTTTACAGTTATCTTAGTTTATCCTAAGTCTGCCAAGCTGCTTAGTGTAGCCATTCATCCCCAGACATTACCGTATGTCAAGTTTATGTCTTCTCTGGTTACTTTAATGATTGTATTGTTAAAGTTATAGGACTCGCTCAGACTTATGTCTGACCCCGTTGTTTTTTTATCTTTTTTCCCAACCCTCAGGTTCTCAGAGTGGGCCCAGTACGAGTGGGCTTTGATCAGGCTGCTTTTATTACTCTCTTGGAGCTTGGACCCTAGATGTAGAGCTCAGCTTACCTTTTTCTTTTATGGCTATCAGTTCATGTATTGGGATTATGTATTTTTATTTAGCAAGAATGGATATTTGTACTTAACTCTTATTATGGTTTTGTGATGTAACCAGACATGTTTTACTTTCCGCTGCATTGAAATGTTGTTTTAAAATTTTCAAGTATTACTTATATCTGTCTTGCTGTAATTACTCTGTTCTATATTCACTCAAAATACTCCACCGATGTTATGGCATTCCCTTAGAGAGTGACCATAGCGGGCGTGGGGTGTTACAAAAAGCCTCATCAACTGGGAAATGGAACAAAATCAGGTAGGTCGCATGGGTATGTGGGTCACACGCACCAAAAGGGTATATCATTACCTGATCTAGGGAAATCAAATTCCTTCGGTTGTCCCTTTTATTTTAATTGTATACATGCTATCAGTTCAGTTGGCTGTCCCCTAACCATGGTAATGATATATTCGGTATTCTCAAAGTATAGTGAGGGGTCGGTCATGTTTAGCCTGGGTTGCAAGATGTTCTTGTTGAACCCTAATGTATTCATCTCCAGAGGTACATTGTCGGGAAGGTGGTCCCATACCTTGTCAGGAAATCCATTCTCCAATAAGAGCCCACGGTTTTGATTGTATACTATATATGTAGAGCATGAGATGCAAGCGTTCTGCTAGATTGATATTTATTTGTATTTAGATACTATTATAATATCAGAAAAGATATTGATTTCAAAAACATTTTCGGTTATCGTAAGGTAAAAACCGTCAGTATTTATGTGTGGATTTGGTCTTACGATTATCCTTTTCTTTTGAAAAGATTTTGACTTTAAAATCAAGTTGTGTGATACTTATAAACTTAATGTGTTTTTCCCAATCTGGTTCACTAGAATGACCTGTCATTTGTAATGCTCAGGTCAGACCGGGTCGTATAGGTTCAAGTTATCGGATGGTGCAAAGTCCAGAGACGAACTCGAGATGTTAAGATATATGATATTTAGTTGTTATTCCGCTGTGTGTTATATATAGGGACAGGTTATTATAACTATCCAGATGTGTGATGTAGTCTGATGATTGTAAGTATTATTTCAAAGCTCTCTATAAAGATTTATTTCTATATTATATTTTATTCCACTGCGATGTTAGACTCTGTGTTGTGTTTTTAGTTCTTCTTCTTCTATTTTAATATTTCTTTCTTTCTTATCCCACCCTCTAATTTCTTTTTAATGATGTTCCTGTGTTTTCGATGCTTGAATGTTCGATATGGTATTTTTATGTCGATTTTCGGGGTCGAAAATTTCATGGCCGTTACAGTCATCACTTACAACTAGTGATATAATTGGTATTGATGTCTTAATCATTTATTCAAAGCTTAACATACCATTCCAATACTTTTTTATCCTCCTTTAATACCCCTCTTCATGTTCTTCCAAGTTTGGAAAATACAACTATTTCCTTAAATTAAACTCTCTACAAATTAGTCCTTATAAATTTTCTTACTAATTACAAATTTACTGCCCATTAAAGTTGCATTTAATATCCATAAATCCTAAATTCAAAAATCGTAAGTTACGTTATACCTATATATGTATCGCTAAATACATTCATAATTGTACTAATTCCTAAACTAAACTATCTAGGGCAACCTAATTTACAACCAAACCTTGATTATGAATATCCTTATACTTCACTAACTTTTCCATTATAAACCTTCGGGACTGACACTAAAATTTCCAGGTTAGGTTATACAACTTATTCTTACTTATTTCTAGATACTAATTCCTACCCACCTAATTTGCTACTCATATTTACTCTTGGATTATTTCTTTTTATAAAGTGTAAATTTTTAACAATTATACAAAATGGATTTAGTTTTCAAACCATTATTTAGCTCATTATTACTATTTAAACTTTCACACATTCAAAATAGGTGTTTAATGTTTCATTAAAACCTGAGAGGTCAAATTTTGCATTTTCCTCCAAAATAAAAATCTTTTTAAAGAGTTTAATGGTTACTGAACTAAATATCAGTACATGCTTTATTTTAAGAAAATCTCGCTTACTTCAACTTTATTTCTTTTAAAATGTAACACTTTTACAAAGAGTGCAATGCTTCTTATTTTCTAATTTATCTTTCGAATAAGATATTCTTTTATAAAAAATCCTTTGTTTCAAAATGTTACACTAAGGAAGTTAGATGCCTTTTCACACCTTTCAAAGTTTGGTAAGCATTTACTAAATGTCCAAAAATAAGAGTAAAATAATTTTTCTTTTTAGTACTTATATTTATTAATGTTTTGAATGTTAGCCATTAACACTTTTCAAGAACGATAGACGTTTTAAGAGCTTATATGTAAACTTTTAAAAGGCTAGTAAAACAAATTCTTATTCTACTTTTTGAAAACATAATTTTAAGAGGATTGTTAAAGGGACTCCACATTTGGTTAAGGGAAGGATAAATTTAAAGGGACTGCACTTAAAATCTTTTTGTTAAGGGAGGTCTGGTTTATTTAAAAAAGACAAGAAAAAGAGACCAAACTACCCAAGGCTTGTCACTTACGTTAAACTTTAACTTACTAAATTCAACGCAAATAACAAACTTGGAAATTACTAAACATCTCAATTACTCAAATTAGATACAACATATTAGTTTTTTTTTTGCATTTGTTTTAAATTAACCATACCAACTCTAATATGAAATTAAAATTAATTACCTAAATACGATGTCATCTGATCACCCATTAAACTTTCCTGTGCCTCCATTACATTAAATATATCTATTTTTTTATTTTTATGTGCATCATTAAATTGTTAGGTTTAAGTTTCATAGTTTATTTTAATGAGTATTATAGAGGGTTAATATTGGAATTTAATTAATATGTTTAAGGGGATGCTGATTTATTTTATCCTCCCCATAACAATTATACAATAAATAAAAATTGGTCCTCCCCTTAAGCAAATGTGGAGTCCCTTTAACAATCCCCAATTTTAATTAGATAGCCAAAATTAATCTAGGTGATAAGTAAGTCTACTAAAATGCCTAATGACATTTATTGCCATGTTTTCAAAATAAGTTGTTATTTCTTAAAAACATACATTTTGAAACATTGTACAAGGTTTGTATACCTTTTAACAACAAATCTTAACAGCCTCTTCATGTAGTTATACATAATATACATAACAGAACTTTTATTGCCATGTGTATTTTAAATCTCACACTAATCAATATTTATAATTTTGAAAGACAATTATTATCCATGAATGTTTCTTTTAAAACATAACCATTCACTCTAATTTATTTACATTTCCAAAGATAGTTTTGCAAAATTCATTTAATACCCATAAATCACATAATTTATTTTTTAGAATAAATAATTGTAACTTTTATCCCTTTTTCCTATCACTCCCCGTAGAAGCTCATTATTATGGGGAAAATATTATCTATTCCATTATTTCCCCATACTCTAGTAATTACTCTCTTACAAGCACAGATTGCCTATTAATCATACATTTCCTTTTTTACCCACTTAATTATCAAATAAGTCTCACATTCATAATCACAACTACTACCAAGTCTTAAAGGAAAGAAGTATATAGATTCATTTATTTTATGTGAAACTTAAAATACTGGTAGACCAGGAAAATTGAAAATACTTTTGTAAAAATTTAAATTTTAGAAGTTGTTAAATGGAAACTATAATAATTACAAATTTATCGTTAAAATATTCACTATTTGTTTCTTTTAAAAGAACTAACATTTGTTTTATATTTAGAGCTCATAAATGTGAACTTTTGCAGTTCTTGGTTTACTATTAAACTTTTGTCCATTTAAAAAACTTGTCTTCTGTTTTCTCTAAACTTAATATTTATAGTTTATATAACGGAAGGAATAGTAAACTTTTCAAATCTCCCCAAAACATTTATGTTTCCAAAAAATCATATTTTCAATATCTTTATGAATGGACTATTACATAATTTGAGCTTAACAATGAACCATAATTATATCAAAAATTCATTTTACAAAATAATATTGTGGTATGTTAAAATTTATTTTTTTTATGTTTTCTAGCAAGATTTTTTGCCAATTTGGAAAAACATATTTTTTTTCTTCAAACCTTTCTATTTTTCCTACTCTCTTTTCAACAAAGATTGATGTCCATTCTTTCATGAAAGTCTGTTTCTTTTCTTAACTCCTTTCTTTCATATTCATGTTATTCCACCTTCCAACATTCCTAATAGCTGCCTTGGAAATGTCCTTTATGTCCACAAACTTATTTAAGTAATGCTTGCACTTATGGACATTTATTCTCTTATTAAAAGTCAAAATTTCATACCTTCACATAAATGGCCTTAATTACTCCATTAATATTTTCTGTTTCCAATATTCTTTCCTTAAAACTCAAGATATTCTTATGTAATGGACATAAGTTTGTTTTTATTACTGGTTATTCTAACTGACACCTATTTCAAATTCTTTCTATTTCTTTCTCCCTTATCCTCCCTATAAATGATAATTAAGTCACCCAATTTAATTTCCATTTACTGCGTATTAAATATGGAGTTTTAATCCTTTCCAGTTTTCCAACCTTTTGGTTCTTGCAGTCATTATATGCTTACTGAATTTTAAATTGTTAAGGAAGTTACTAAACTATTGTATGGTTTCTAGGGTATTTCTAGAAATTAAGGTAAATCCTCTCTCGTAGATGGACCTACAAATACTACTCGATAGAGAACACATACTTAATATATATATATACACACACATAAAAACATACACACGCTTATATATAATAATAAAATTTGAAAACTCCTTTTCAAAATAACAATTATGTCTCTCATACGTATAGTCCCCCAATAATCGGGGAACCTAAGCTCTGATACCAATTGTAAAAACCCGCCCAGAATAGACCAAAATTCAAACCCAAAAAAGGCCCATCGGAACTTAGAGACGTTCTAAACCGATCGTTCGTTCCTATAAGGATTACATAAACAAAGCCAACTAAAAACGAAATCAGAATCTCACAGCGGAAGGGATAAAATATAATAACAGAAAATAGAGGTATAATTAATTAAAACCACAATATTGCCAATCGCATCAAATTCTAACTATCATAATATCTATAATAATAATATCCCATCGGTATTATTATACTACCAAGCATGATGATAACAATAACTGCAGTTCCTCCTTCGTCAGGATCCAGTCTCCATGACTTCATCACTCAAGCTTTCCCACTTACAACCTATTTAATTGTTACGAGGAGGGAGGTCAGAACAATAAATTATGGTGAATGAAAATAAGTTTAAGGAATGTTGATTTCCTATATCTGGCATTATAAATTCATTAAAATATGTTTATGCAAATTTAACACACAAATTCATGTATTAATTGGACGGATTATTCTAAAGTCACTTAAGGCCAACATGCAAATTTATAAGGGCGGAATCTACTATCACTTAATACCCTATGAGGCGGACTACAATTTGGTCGCTTAAGGCCAACAAATCCCTTTGATCACTTAAGACTATGACAGACTCTAGTCACTTAAGACATCAACTTATAATCTTTGATGCTTTTAAATATTGTCTCTCTTGTAATACGGGAAATAGTAAGTTGCCATTTAATACCGGTTTAAGTAGACAATCACTATCATTTAAGACTCTCTGATGGACCCCTACATTGCTATTTAACTGGTATTACGGGTAACTCCTAGCCATTTAATACTTCCCTTAGACAGACAACCCTTTAGAAAGCTTTTGAACTATCCATTTGTCTAGGTACACCCTCACACAGCCTATAGAGAGGGAGCAAACAACTTCCAGAGAACTACCTCACTAAACATATATCGTTATCTTTTAATTTAAGAAAATTTAAAACCTATTTAAGAGAAAGGTGGACCTTGTGACCACTTAAGACCTTTGTAAGGGTGAGTCTCATGACTTGGGTCCCAAACCAAAGAGTAAACCATAGAAATGGACTTAGTTCTAATTGCTTAATACCTAAATGAGGTAGGTTAGTCACTTAATACCTTCTTGAGGCAGGCCTACTTCACACACACACACACACACACACACACACACACATATATATATATATATATATACACACACACACACATACACATGCACCCTCTCACAGTAAACCACCACTTGTAGATGTTGGATTTGTCGGGTAGTTCTAGGCATGCTTCTACTGTAAGTTGGGCTTAACCTCGCATTTTTGTGTAAAAATTATATTGGCCAACACTACACCATATACGGCCTAATGCAACGAATTTGCAAGGTGTTGCCAACCAAAATGTAACGATAGTTATAATATTTTGGTCCAACTACAACATTCTATTTTTGATGATACCTTAGCCATAAAAATGTGTTGCTCTAGATAAATAAGTGTAACACGATGCAACATTTTATACAGTGTTGTTATAGTAGCCTTTCCATATACTATGTGGCAATCCGCATCAACGCGATCCAATGGTCCACGTTACTGATCCGCGTCATTCTGATTTTTCTTCATCTCCTCAGCTTCTTTGCCCTAAATTTTCATTTTCCCACTGGAAAATAATTCATGCTACTTTCACTTGAGAAAAAATACAGTCGATTTCCACTTTAATGGTCGATCAAAAACTAGGGCTTTGCCCTCTTCAACAAATCGCGACTTCAGCTCTGATTTCTTCGAATTACAACTTCTCCTCCCATCATCAATTTCTCAAATTCTACTAGTGCTCCGATAATCTTCAATCTTGTTGTAGTTGAGATAAAATCGATCTCTGAAATTAGTATGTGATTTTCCCCTTTTACTTTTGATTATTGTTCTGTTGTTCGATTTCAATTCCACCTTTACCTATGATGAATTCGTGTGAATTTATAGGTTTTCGAATCCCTAAATAATCTCTGATTTCAACATTAGATTTGGTTGTGATTTGTAGATCCAATTTGGTTGTGAATTGTTGAGATGAAATCCGATTTGGTTATGATTTTCTGATTTATGTTGTAACCTGATTTATGTTGTGAATTGTTGAGAGTAAACCAAATACACGAATCTGGTGATTCTAAAGCTTGCTATATCTTGTTTAATAGCCGTTAGTTTAATATTTTCATTCGCAAACGAAGTTGATTGGGATGGTCCTTATAAATTGCAATTTCAAGTTAACAATTGGTGGCGAAACAAACCAATGAAGTTATTCAATGAGGTGATCGCAACCCTTAGTTTTATTTTCTATATTTTCTTATTGTTTCAACATGTTTTATGTTTATTTTTATAGTTAAACTTCATTTTTAATTCTCATGAAATGTTGAGTATATTTTTTGCATAGAACCTGGCAGTTGAGTTGAGTAAACAAGGCGTGTGTGCGGAAGCCATATTTCCAAACTCTCATGTGGTCATTGAGAGCTGTGAAATTGAGAATTTGTATCTAGAAGGGGTTAGTAGTCTTGTGTTTTGTCTAATAGCTCAACTAATTTTTAGAAGACTAGTATTAAAATAAAAAAAACTGGTGCCAGGATGCATGGATCTGTGTTATCCACAAATTGTTGTACACAATATGGGTCAGACCGGACCATAAGAAGACTGGATCAGCCTGTTCTCAAAGCACACGGGCCGGTCTGTTCAATAAGAGGTGGATCGGTCTGTCCGACAACGAATGGATCGGGTTGAACTATTATCAAGGAACTGGTCGGGTTGAACTGTTCTGAAGGTATGGATCGGTATGTTCATCTCTAAAGCGGGTCGACATGTTCTGTTGCATTTGGATCGGATCGGGCCTATTCTCGATTGGGCAAGTACAAAGGCGGGAGACAAATCATCATTTGGGTTGGTATAATTTGGATTGGATCGGACTAATATCGGACCGAGATGAATCTGGATTGGACTGATACATGAAAACTGGTCTCTAGCCGGCGATAGCTGGCAGTGGCATTTTTGTAAATACTCAATAGCTCGATCCAAAAACCTGAAGAGCTATATTTCACTCATTCATGACTCCTATAAATAGGGATTCAACTTAACTTCAGGGTGGAGGATGGGGAATGACCCCGAAGGGCTACCGAATCCAATTCTCGACCTTTTCTAAGGAATTTGTTAATCTCTAACCACTTCTAATCGAAGATCAAAATCCGAATCCATCATGAAGCCATGGAAATTATCAAATTTCATGAGAAAGTCTAAATTCGTCAAGTCACCTACCATCTTTGAAGAATTCTATCAAATCTCTCCTTAATCATTCTAAGAGATCTAAAAGAGAAGCAGTGAGGCTAATGATGAATGTAATGAAAGAATATGCTTGCTTTGTAACTCTTGATGTGATAATGGAATCATTCTTTAAAGTGGACGTAGATCAAACTTGATCGAACAACTATAAAACATTGTGTTCTCTATTTTCATTCTTACTATTGTGAGGCTCCATTTTTTTTCTATTTTCCACACTTTGTGGAGTATTTGCATTACTTTTGGTGTTGATTCTAATTTCGGGATCAACATTTGGTGCCCACCATGGGGTCAATTCAATCTTCCGTTCTCTCACACTCCCTCACAAGTTTTAAGACTTTGCATTAAGAATCTAAGCCAATCTCACTACGACCTAATTCAAGTCCTTGCTTAAAATCATGGGTAAACCGGATAGACCGTCAAAAAGAGTTTCTAGTCAAAATGTCGAGAATGGTGATGATGCCGCTGACAAAGAGAACACTCCTCTCAGCAACCAATTTGATGTTGGGGAAAGTTCTAAGGCCGAAACCGCCGTGATAAGATGAGAATTGGATGAAGTTGTCGCAACTTTAACAAGCCAAATGGAAATTTCGAGCACAGTCATGATGAAAAAACTCAAGCCTATGTTCGCAATGTAAGCCACCACAGCAAAAGTCACCATGGAAACAGCCCGTGCTAAGTCTATTCAAGTGGATCATACGAAGAACGCAGCTTCCTCTTCTTCGAGCCCAAATCGAGGAAATTCCGTTCAAGAGGTCACAAATCCTAACGGTCCTCGAAGGGAAGCAAAGCCTCAAACATGCGACCATTCCAATAAAGCGACTTCTCGGCAAGCGCTTGGTGCCACCAAAGGGGCACCTCCCCAAGAGGGAGGCACATAGCCCTGGATTCTAGACCGTGACCGTTTGCTTAGGAAAACATTCGGTAGGGATGAAGGCCCCCGCTCCGTGGGCCAGCCCAATGAAGAAGAACGCATAACGGACATGGTGCGCAGAATTATGGAAAAAACCTCAAAGAAGCCGGATGATGAGAAGGATTGGGGATTTGCTCCCACTAAAACACCACTTACAAAAAGGATAAAAATGACACCATATCCTAACAAATTTAAACCACTAACAATCTAGGCTTACAATGGAACAAGTGATCCCAACATATTTTTGTTCAAATACGACCAGCATATGGACGGGGCACGGGGCACGGGGCACGGGCCACTGACGAGTTGAAGTGCTTGTATTTTCCGACTTATCTTGAGGGAGTGGTATCGCTTTGTTTGACAAAGGTACCACCCATATCTGTAGTTGACTTTGCTACCTTGGCCAAATTGTTTCGAGAAAAATTTAGGCTCCAAGCGACGAGAGTACGGGATGTCATGGAGTTGAATGAACTTGAGCATAGGCCAGAGGAATCCATAAGGGCTTTTATCACCCGTTTCAACGCCGTCGCGGCTGAGATCGGAAACTATGAGCTACGTTTGCTTTTAATGGCTTTGAAGGGAGCCATAAGTAAGAAAACCAAGCTCGGACGATGGATTAAGAAAAATGAACCGAGCACTCTTGAGGAACTCTTTGACAAAGCTGAGGAGTATATCAATGCGGATGAGGATCCTGCCTATGCTGTAGATGTTCCCAAAAGCAACACACAACCTGAATAGAAGAATGGTGATGCCGAGGGCGGTCAGAAGAATCTCGGTAGTCAGAAAAGAGGGAATTATGAAAGCAACAACTGGCCAAACAAAAAGCTTCATTTCTTTAAGAGTTCAGAATTGACTCCTCTGAACGACACCATGGAGAACATCTTCATGGTGACCAAAGATACTGAATATTACCCAGTATCAAAAGAAGCAAAGGTCAGTGATGCAACAGTCAAGTCAGGAAGGTTCTGCCGGTTCCATAATCAGCCAGATCACAATACAAACGAGTGTAGACACCTGGAAACCTTAATTGAAGAACTAATAAGGAAAACAGACTTCAGCAGTATACAAAGAACCCGCAGAATGGCTAGAATGCTCAAGGCCAAGGAACCACTGCAGAACAAACTAAGCAAAATGAAAATGTTTCGGTCGCTGCAATTCTAAGGTTAATCATCAATACCATTTCAGGTGAGCCACACCCAGCCAGAAGAAGCTGGAGGGACATTGTGAAATAATTTAAGGAAACAAAGAACCTTCCGAGAGAAGAAGAGCTCATGTTCATGAATGAAGCTTTGTCGGCAAAGATGCCGAGAATCCCATGGGATGATATCTTGTTCAAAGATGAGGATACAAATGGACTCATAACTCCAATGGTAGATCCCATGGTGATAACAATTGGCTTAGGTCCAACCATTGTTAGAAGGTTCTTAGTTAATAGTTGGGCATCGGTCAATGTCCTCTTCATCAGTGCATTTCATAGAATGAGACTCTTAATGGATGATGTGAAAGCTTGCCAGAATAAAATCCACGGATTCACGGGACACGTCGTTCAACCAATTGGCATCATCAATCTGCTTGTCGAGCTTAGGGAAGGAGAGTGTAAGGCGGCACTAAAACAAGACTTTTTCATAATAGATGAGTTCTCTGCTTATAAAGCCTTTCTTGGAAGGCCAAACCTCGCAGCATTTAAAATAACTATGGCCCCGTGGTGTCTCACGATGAAATTCCCTACTGAAAACGGAATTGGAAAAGTCTCAACGGGCAGTGAGGGAATGCTATCTGGTTGATCTAGCTGAGACGAGGAAGCAAGAGGAAGAGAAACAGAACCTGGAGTCATGGCACATTAAAGAAGAATAACTCATCATTTCAATGCTATACATCTCCGTCATTACTTCACTTAATGTTTCTTTCATAAGATCTAAAAAGTTGTAAATATTATGCATTATAGATATCATACAACATTATTACCAGCTTTGTACATACTAATGAAAGGAACTTCTTTGCTTGCCTAAATCGTGCAATCCGAAAATTATTTGCTAAAAGTTCGATGTTGATTGCAGGCCCCCTCTTAAAAGGACGTTGTCATGTTTATGACCCAATGTAACCTAGTGACAATTACAGCACATCCCGGTTGGGAAAGCTGAAATGCCTGTACCTTAACACTTAAAGCACCATTCGTAGCAAAATACATGAGGTGTGAAACATATTATCATAAGGAAGGGACACCAGGCACCAGCGGTCAAATGAAACAGCGCACGAGCTACAAATAAAGCTGCAAGTTTCACAAAAGGGGCACCTTCTTAATTGCAGGGTCTCAAGCGCTAGTACTAATAAATCGCGGTAAAAACCCAATAAATGAACTAGCATTTGCCCCGTGAAACAATGCAATTTGAAACCAAAGACCTCCCCAAGGGGCACCCGGTTAATCGTCGACGTCATTAATACATGGCTGGATTGCCATAAACACTGGACTTTGAAACCAAAGACCTGCCCGAGGGGAACCCGGTTAATCGTCGACGCCATTAATACATGGCCGGATAGCGATGTAAACACTGGGTTTTAACCAAAGACCTCCCCAAGGGGGCACCCGATTAATCGTCCACGCCATTAATACATGGCCAGATATTGATGTAAACACTGGGTTTTAACGAAAGACCTCCCCGAGGGCACTCGGTTCATCGTCGATTCCATTGATACATGGCTGGATAGCGATATAAACACCGGGTTTAAAAAGACCCATGCTGGGGCATCCGATCATACGCCGAGTCTTCCTAGTTCAGCTAATGATGGACCCAAAGACCTTTTCGAAGGCGCCCTACAAATTCTACAACTGGTTGAATCATTCGGTCACAATGAATAACGGGTCTATAGACAAACACTCCTTATAGGAACGAAATTTAAAGCTTCGTAAGGGTCATATATTCTGATCTAATCTCCGAAGGGCCCGGATTTCCAGGCTAGTGAGGAGTGCGATTGAATATACAATAAGACCTCTTAAGCAAGGGCACAAAAATAGGATTCCATCTATATAAAAAGGTATAAATAAGACAAACTAAATTGGAAACCTTCGACCAGATTCATGCCAAAAGACCAACAAGGGTAAGAACACAAGATCTAAAGATTCCAAACCAAGTTGGTCACATAATGCTACACCTAATTTATAAAGCATGTAACGAATTTTGGTATGGGAGCATCACCACCACATTAAAAAGATTTAATGATGCTCATTTCTTAAGGCATACCACAAATTCGTCACAACTTTAAAATTAAGGGTTAAGCATTCACAAGAACCAATTTGACCAATAAAAAGGAACTTCGAAATGATAGAGGCAAAATCAGTAGCCCTGCTATAGGTGGTTATTCGTGTAAATCCCAAAATTTCCATAGTCAAAATTGAGGGAATTCGGCAAAATTGGTCAAGTTAGATCCAACCAACGGTGATTCATGGCTATAACAGAAAAATCATTTTCTAGAAAGTACAATGAAATCATTTCAGTGTAAACTATTGCAATAACAAATGACTTGTAGTATAAAGATTTTGTTGAAAGTATGAAAAGAAAGCAAGTGTCGAATGCAAAGCAACAAAGTACGATAAAGCTTTAGTGTAATAAGCAGAACACGGTTTCATTTCAGCAACACAAGATCAGATCACAAATTAACAAGTCTAAATCTAAGGCATCATGCATAAAAATGAACATAGGAGTAAGCGCAAAAGTAGAAGGCAAGGGCCGGCACCCGCATAATACAACCGGTCCAAATGCATGAAAATGATAAGAAATAAAGGGAAATGGCCATAAGCGCTACTTCTTCTTCCCATTCTTTGAATTTCCGGACCTTAAACCCGGTTTATCAGCTCTAGAAAGAGGAGAAAGGCCAACTAATTGACCTTCACTTATGGTTAAAGCCCCACTAGGACTCTCCTGGGATGGTACAGTGATGGCATTCTTCTTCTTCTTAGTAACCACATTCTTGCTCGTCTTTCGGCCCGATGATATTCCTCGCTTTTCAAGGGTTTCGGTGTCCTGCACTAGGGTTTCCTCGGAATCTTCTTCACTTTGAAGGTAGTCTTCATCGTTATCCAAGTTGGTAATTCCACTAATCTTTGTGCCCTGTGACCCTGGAGTTTTAGGCAAAGATCCATAACCTAGATGGGGAGTATAGGATGGAGCAGGGGGTGTCGATATCAGGGCCGAATCAATGATTATGGACTTAGTCATCATAGCGGTAAATTCGCCCAAAGGGAGTTTTGGTGAAATTAGACCTAAAGAAGACAAACAGTGAGCCAAGTATGTGGTTGTACTGGGGGAAGGGAATAGGCAATCTAAGTTTGGTATAATGTAAGCAACTTCAGTTTTACCTACAACTGTAAGACTCGCCTCAATGTTCATGCGTGTTTCAACCCCAAACTCGCTTGCATCAAGGATACCATCATTGTCATCATTTACACCTTTTATCCTTTTGAAGGGCAGGAGGATCGGTGGGAGGTTGTAAACCAGACATCTCAGCATTGGCAGTAATTGCATAGGCTTCAGAATTTGTATCCTGGATGAATTCTCCTGAAGGCCCATCTCTATCATCAAGAAAGCCCCTTGTCGCTGCCAACTCAGCCTTTCCTATGACCAAAGCATCATGAGAATCTGGATCTAAGAGGTCTTCTAGGAGATCGCCTTCGATGTGCTCGCCTTCATTAATTTCTAAAATCCGCTCCCAGATAAGAGCTAGAGTGATCGATAATTTTCCCTCTAAGTAATGTCAACTCCCCTTGTTTATGACACTATAGACGCAAAAGTTGAATAAAGAAGTGTCAGATTTCAAACGGGCATTTTCAAGATCAGCAGCAGCTTTAAGCTTTTCTCCCTCCAGGGCCTGCTGTGTAGAGGAGAGAGCTGTACTTAGGGAAGAGACCCTCTCATGAAGGGCAATGTTTTCTTGTTGTAAAGCAGTAGAATTGTTTTTCTCTTCAGCTAATTGGGCCTCAGCAGATTACTGAGCAATTTGAGCTTCTTGATCTTGCTTCTTGAGTGTATCTTCCCTCCACTTAGCAACAACAAGTTCTTCTTTAAGTTTGGCAACCTCATTTTCTAAATCCTTTTTAGAACCTTGGGATTCGAGCGCACGGATTAGAGCAGCCTTGTCATTCTCCAACACTTTAATATGATCAAGGCGGATTGAATTAAGTCTTTGGAGGTCAAAAGAAAATGTGTTCCATTCAGAAAGCTGTTTTTCGATGTGATCCCTCAGCTTGTCCAATTTAACTTCAGCCTGGCTTTTTGCAAATTTGTATTGGGTAACCATACTATTTTTTATGCTAGCTATTTCCTCAAGAAGATCTCGTTTGTCATTGGGATGCAGATCCATGTTAAAATACATTCCTCTTAAGTCCCATCCATGAAACCACTCAGCAAGCATTATTCTTGCAGGACTTATTTGATAACGAGGTCTGTCAATGATCACTTGGAGGTTGGAAGAAGTAGGAGTCGTGGGAGGTAGGGCCAAAGGAATGTTATCGTCAGTAGTTTGAGTGTCGGGCATTGAAAAATCTAACATTGGAAGTTTGTCCGACCTAAGGCGCTTCCCATGGCCATTACCATCCTTACCGCTCCTCTCTCTCTTCTTACGATGTTTTTTTTCCTGTTTTCCCTGCTTTTCCCTTTCCTGGGCTTTGAGCATTTCAAAATGGGCATGCCTCTACTTCCTTTGTTGCTCAGTCTCAATGAGATCACCAATCTGAGAAGGCTGATAGGAGTGTTGCGGGCAATGTGGGTATTTCTGATATTGTGAAGGATGGGATTTTCTTAGAAAGCGCTTTGGATCTCGATGGCTTATCACTTCATCGAAATCTTTTATAAATGAAGCTTTCGGCATAGTCTCTGTACCTCAGGAAAAGATGTAGTAAGGATTCAATGCTCATATCAATAAAGGACAAGACATTGTTAATAAAGCGAATCCAGAGAACAAGCAAGCAATAAGAAAAGTAAGTGCTTTTCGGTGCATATTTAGCAATGAACTAGTTTTCATAATTTGTTCTAAGGCAGGCAGAGTGGCAAGGGGTCCAAATACACTCTCTGTTCTCATAATTCTGGGTTTGGGAGGCTGAATAACGATTTCACCCTGGATAATATCTCTGGCTGAACTAAGGTCACTTAAGTTCTTAAAACTATCCAAAGAACTCTCACCTTGGGTAATTTGCACAGAAGGATCCTTGTCTGATTTATCCACAACACTTTTAGAAGAAAGGTCCGTGTCCACGGTATGTGTGATCGATGGGACAGAAGGAGTAACTAACGAAGTTTCTTATTTCTCAAGCCGCTCAGTGTCCTTCTCAATTTGCTTACTTATGACCTCCTCCTGTTGAGGCTCGTCTTCCCTAATAATGGTTAATTTAGATTTGAGGGGAATTTTACTACTACCCGCAGCATCAGAACATTTCTGTAGAGGTGATTTCCTAGTAGGGGACTTGCGGGCAGTCTTTTCCTTATAAAATAAATTCAATTTAAGCGTACGAGAATGGTCAAGTAAATTATATTGACAAAGAAACTGTTTTGTGATCAAGTATATCCTACTTCGCATTTCTTCAGTAATAATTTGCAAGTCGTTATATAACTCTTGGCCCATAGTATCATTGGAATCAGATGAAGGAATTACTGCAAAACGAGGAAAATTCAGTATTTGAAAACTAATTGTACGGACAAACAAGGAGACAAGGGATGGAGTGCTCTTACCTCCTTCCATCCACCTTCCATAAAAGTTATTGGAACATCGTACAAAGCAGTAATTTTCTAGAAATCCCTTGGCACTATCCATCAAGTCAGTTATAATCTTGGGAAATTTCCCTTCTAACCTGATAATCGATGATGTACCCTGTCTCTACTTGAAAATATACAGTGAATAGATCTCATTAAATGTAGGGCACGTTCCTTGATATTCATGAAAAGTATGTAAAGGCAGGTTAGAATGGCATATCCATTGGGATGTAATTGATAGGGGCAGTAGCTAGACGCTTTAAAACCATCTCTATGAATGGATTAAATGGAGGAACGCCACCCATTGACAACATGTATCTATTAACATCAATATATCTAGAGGGGGGAACGTCTGCAAATTCATTTTCCTCAGGAAACTTGGCCTCAATTTCTGATATTCTAAATTGAACCAGTAAGCTTTTGTACGCACGGTCGCCCATCTTATTTGGTTTCTTGTCACTGGGAACTTCAGTTTGGGGTTTAGGAACTAGAAATTCTGGATTAGGGGCATTAGAGACCTGAGTAGAAGTGACATCTTGTGTGGATTTTGATGTTATCTCAAATCATTGACGAGATTTCTGTCTAGTATCCATTTCTACACAAACAATTGTGTTTGACAATAGACTACAGGGTAACAGATAATAAGGAGATAAAAGCATCAAGCACAAAGAAGGGAGGTCATAGCTAGCCCTAAAATGGGTAGGTCAGGACCGACCCAAAATCGAATCGGCTATGACTGATCCAAATTGGATTGGCTATGACCGATCCAAATTGGATTGAGTATGACCGATCTAGATTGGAATGGCCATGACCGATCCAAATTTGGATCGACTTCAGATAATCCAGATTGGTCTAGTTAAGACCAATCCAATTCAGATCGACATACCCGACCCAAATCTGGATCAACCATGATTAATTGAAGTGGCTCGGTCCTAAAGGGCCCGAACCGGGACAACCGTGTCAAACCCAAAATGGATCGGGTAGATCCTGTGCTTTACAACCCTTGGCAAATGTGATCATCACAACAAGCAAAACGCGAGCAAAATGGTCACAATAGTAAAAATGGCTACAAAGCTATGAGTATTCTGCATAATTCAAACATCACGAGCAATTCTATAAACATGTGGAGGGTATCACGTAAAAATTGGGTTCAGTAAGAACTGCTACAACATGAATTTGCTAGATGTACACACAAATTTGTTACAAAAACCCCCAATTCCGTCCACAACACGTCTATATCGAAATTCCCGTGCATGAGGATAACCATCTCGACGCCAAAACCAATCCTAAAAACCTAACCCATTTCTTAATCTCGAACCGCAATCCAAAAACTTATCACTCGAATTTAAAATCAAAATTACGAAAAGAAATGCAAAATACCTGCAATTCGACGAGTTTGGAAGGCTGATTTGAAGTGATGGATCGTTGGCTTGTATTAATCGAGGGTGGGAGATGGTTTGGGTGTAATTCGAAGCGATGAGTTGGGTTAAAGTCTCGAGATAAGCAAATTTGCTTCAGGAAGGTGCCGCTACCATTAACGAGCTCGGTTCAGAAAGTGTGAGCAATGAAAAGAAATGAAGGGCCAAAAGGTATTATATAGTTAAATGAAGGGCCAAATGGGCCAGTCCGATCCAATCTTTGTGAACTAGCCAACCATTACTAAATCATACACCATCGACCCATAGCTAAATGACCTGTCATTGTATACATTTCAGAATTCATATTTTTTCAAACAAAAAAAATTATAAATTCCGAGGGGCAAAATGTTATCCACAAATTGTTGTACACAATATGTGTCGAACCGGACCATAAGAAGACTGGGTCGGCCTGTTCTCAAAGCACACGGATCATTCTATTCAATAAGAGGTGGATCGGTTTGTCAGACAACGAATGGATCGGGTCAAACTGTTATCAAGGAACGGATCGGGTTGAACTGTTTTGAAGGTATAGATCGGTATGTCCATCTCTAAAGTGGGTCGACGTGTTCTGTTGCATTTGGATCGGATCGGGCCTATTCTGGATTAGGAAAGTACAAAGGGCGGGAGACAAATCATCATTTGGGTCGACATAATTTGGATCGGATAAGACTGATATCGGACCGAGATGAATCTGGATTGGATTGATACATGAAAACTGGTCATTAGCTGACAACAACTGGCAGTGGCAATTTCGTAAATGCTCAATAGCCCGATCCAAAACCTGAAGAGCTATATTTCACTCATTCCTCACTCCTATAACTAGGTGTTCAACTTCGATTCAGGGGGGAGGATGGGGAATGACCCCGAAGGGCTACTGAATCCAATTCTCGACCTTTTCTAAGGAATTCGTTCATTTCCAACCACTTCTAATCGAAGATCAAACACCGAATCCATCGTGAAGCCATGGAAATTCATCAAAGTTCATGAGAAAGTCTAAATTCGTCCAATCACCTACCACCTTTGAAGAATTCTATCAAATCTCTCTTTAATCATTTCTAAGAGATCTAAGAGAGAAGTAGTGAGGCCTAATGATGAATCCAATGAGAGAATATGCTTGCTTTGTAACTCTTGATGTGATAATGGAATCATTCTTTAAAGTGGATGTAGATCACACTTGATCGAATCACTATAAAATAATGTGTTCTCTATTTGCATTCTTACTATTATGAGGCTCCATTTTCTCCATTTTCCACACTTTGTGGAGTATTTGCATTACTTTTGGTGTTGATTCTAATTTCGTGATCAACAACTAATAATAAATATTTTAATTAGGTGTGAGTGGATTTAATCAGCCACCTTATTTTTAGCCCAAAAATTAACAATTTTAGATCAATTGGCGATAGCTCCATATTGTCCAGAATTTTGATACGTTCCCAACGGATCCAACCGTGAGTCAATCTAAGGCCGTATGCAAAAGTTATTCGTATTAACACACTTGAATTTAAAAATAAGAACAAAACATAACTAAATATCCTTACTCTATCCTACTCCAGCATGTCATCATAGCCTCACCCCATCTTCCTTTACCTTTTCAATCGGCTCCAGGAGAATTTTTGAACCTATATACTGCCATTTTCCCAAAATCACGCATGAAATCTAGGCCATGATTTGACGATCTGATTTCACCATAAGTTGCGCCGCCCTGAACTCCACCCCTGCCTCATGTACGGCCACCTCCCTCGATCTTCATTGTTCCCAAAACCCTCTATTAAGCAATGCCTTCATGGCCAAATCTCGATGAATCCGTGTAGAAATAGTATCAATCATCCGTATGGATTCGAAGAGCTCGAGAAGCTCTATAATTTTCATGTAGAACATTTATAATATCGTTGAACAGATCAAAATAAATTACAGGAAGAAAATTCGAGCTTTTATGGCCATTGGAAAAAGGACGTCGGCTCAGAATATAAAATAGGGTTTTGAATAAAAATAATATAATTTCTCAATTTGCGTGATATTTAAGCCAAAATTCGGACCGAGTCCAAATCAGTACTGCTTACAACCTAACAATAGATTTTGACGTCTTTTGAACGCAATGGAATAGGTTTCAAAGCCCAATTCCAAAGTCTCTAGCACTTTCTTTTAAAACCTGACTATTTAATTAAATTGTACACACAAATTTCTACATGATTTAAATTCTTGCGATTAAACGACTACTCCGATGGTTATGAAATATTAGAGCATACAAAAATTTACAATTCCGGATCCAATAAAATTAATTTCATTGAATTCCGAGATTATTTGCAAAATGACAAATTTAACTAGTTCATTAATGTATTAAAATATTCATTTTTTTCCTTTGTTAACCATTTAAATCCAATTCAAATGTTTTATTAAATTTATTCAAGTCAAAATGGAACTCATGTAAACGTATAAATCAACTATCGTTTATTGTGATTCCAATTTTCCTATTTTACAAATTCAAATTTGATTACACCAATAAATTTCATTAAAATATATGAATATTAAATTCAAACTTTCATTGTCAATCAACATAAACAAATCACAAAAATTAAATTATGAATTTATTATTAAATCTCAACTCTCAATATTTAATAGCACAAACCAATCATAGTTACATTTTCAATCAGTGCAGGTTATTACTGGTTTGAAATTCATTATACAATCAAATGGATCTATATTACCACCGTATCCAACAAATTAGATTATCAATATAAAACAAATCTCAAAATTAGTTAATTTATTTTATATTGTTAATTCAATATAAATCTTTAATTTCAACATAAGTGATTTATCAAACATAAATCATTATCTTACATAGCTATTGAAATCCATTGTTTAACAAGACAATTTTAATTCATACCTTATCAATATATGACATATATCATAAATTTTAATATTTAAATCAAATTTGTTGAAAATCACATTAAATTTAATAATTTAAATTATCAGAAAATCTCGGGATGTTACACTCTCCCATACTTAAAACTTTCCGTCCTCCAAAAGGCGTAGTAAGAAAGTTGTAAATTTGCATATTTAATCATATACTATCTTATTCAACTTAGAAACAATTATCTACACAAAAGTTTAATATAGGTTTGAAAACTCAAATTTTCACAAAATTTTCTAAGTCATAAATTCAAGAAAAATTTCGATAGAGTCTCCTTTGTACGGTTAGCTCCAAAAAACAACAATATAATTATAATCACAAATATACATCTCATCTCAGTGATGAGGCATCCCAAAAATGGGGAAATAATATATAATATCCAAACATTATATGTAATCCAAGATACGTACCTTTTATTGTTGTTATTAGTGACTTAGCATATTTCAAGCAAGTAAAAGCAATATTACGCACAAGCAGTTCAAAAAGAAATTAAGTGCCGTCGGTACCTATTAAAACACCCAGTATCCAAATAAGAACACACACACACACACACACACACACACACACACACACACACACATATATATATATATATATATAAGAAATAAATCTATATACTAAAATAAGCATATATAAAATAGCAAATACAGTCAAAGTGACAAGCTAAACATCCAACGATTAAAATCATACAAACAAGCAAAATAACAAATTTTCAATGTTAATATGTTATTTATACGATTCATTTAGTCCATTCCAAATTTGAACATATTCTAATATTAGCTAAACGAATAAACACTAACATGTTCATTATACTCAACTCAACAGGTACAAAAATTTCAAGACCAATTTTAACTCATTATTTCTCAAATTCTATATTATAAACATCCATTTTATTAATATTTTAGTTTTAAATCAGGAATTACCATACCGCGATTTTTCTGGAAATTTGATTTGCACATATTTTAAAATTTACTAGTTGAAATCTAAAATTTTCTTTTTCATTAGAAAATTGTATTCCAATAGATTCGAAAGATTCTTGTTTCAAAGAAGTCCGACTTATTTTGGATCCTATATATTCATTTAAACATCAATTTGAAAAATTACGAAATGTAGCTTCGTAATGAGCTCGTTTTAATTAAATTTAATTAATTCATTCGACCATCGTTATATTTATAAATTATAAACCAATCCACCTATATTTCACAAACTACCTAAACATTTATTCAACTTGAAAATATCGACTATCTTAAATCGTCAAAGATTCAACCATCTATATCAATACATTTAATTTAATTTAACTAAGTATATATCGCTTATTTCATAACTTAAATTTTATTTATATTTATAAACAATCAAAATTTTAATTTTACCTCCATTATCCTTTCTAAAACTTGTATATTATTCAATTGCTTATTCATATAGCATTTTAACTTCTTAATTAATTGGTAAGTTATTCATGCTATAGAAAAGAATTGACTTTTACACAAGTTCAATGGTTACAATTCGTTCAATTCATTATTTCAAATTCTCAAGAGTTTTATTTTAATTATAACTCCCTTAGGTTCATTTTCTTATTTATTACACAAGTTCAACTGTTTTAATTTGATTCAAATTAATTATTTCACATTTCTAAGAGTTCCGGCTTTAAATTTATTTCTCTTAGATTCGTTTCTTATTTCATAGTTCAAAAGTTTTACAATTTCAAGTTTGGTTCATTTCCTTAATTTGAAAATCATTCATTACTTGAGAACTTAAGAATTCAAGTTCGGCTTCATTTCCAAATCAAATTTCAAAATATTATATATAGTATATCTTTATATAAACCATATTATAAATGATTTAAATGGATTTCAATTTCTCAAACAAGGTAAAACTTCTAAGTAGTCTCCCCACTTAAGCTCTTGAAAATGAGCGTCGATGATGCGTGCACTCATCACTGAAATCATTTGACAAAAAGGGGGTATACACTAAGTTCAAAAATTCATTTGAAAATGATTTCTATATGAAACAACTTTTAAAATATAAATATGTTATTTCAAACCATTTGCAAATCAATATTACAAAACCACCCGAAATTAAATTCTAAAATTCAGATTTAACTTATTCTTATTTCATTACCAATTAATTTTCAATACTTCATTTTTCTTAAATAATTCGATAACCAATAATTTTAATTATTGATGAATTTAATGATAAATGATGGAAATCTAACATTATCATCAACAAAAATCAAAATTGATAGATTTTCAAATAATTCTTTAGTTATATAAAATATAGTTCAAAACAATATTATGTCAGTGAGCCCTATTCGAGTGTTTAGAAATCCCTATCGATGCCATGGCATCCCAAGTACCGACCAGAATTCATAAATACTCAACGGAACAAACCCACATAATACAAAATTATTTATATCAAAATTACAAGTACACTCTCTCATATACACTCAAACTCATTCTAGGGTATTACTACCCCATCTCTAATGAGTTAATCCTAAATAGAGCCAGGGTTCTCGCTAAACCAAAGCTCCGATACCAAATGTAACAACCTTGATTTTTGACCGTTCAAATCGACAATAATCCTCAACTGTCAACTTAAACAAATCAAAAATACAGATAGTTATTGGGATTTATATAGGAAAAAGAAGAAAGGAAAAACAAATACAGAATCTCACAGCGGAAGGACAAAATATGAAAAATAAATAACAGTTCATGAAGTTGTTAAAAACATACATTTGATTATACGCTTACAACGATTATCAGAGTTAACTGTTACACAACATACTAGTATCTACAGTGGAATAATAATAATAATACGTCTGTCAAGCTCCAACTTCATCTTTATAATAGTGTATTCGATAAATGAAAAACTCAGGCTGACCCAAGCGCAAATAAAAGAAAAAAAACTCAGATCAGAACTAAAATATTTTCTTATCAGTTGAATCAAATTCGTGTGACAATATGAGTGCAATAACTTGAAAGATGTTATAGGAATTTCCATCTCCTAAGGATCCGTTAAACTAGTAACCATATAATGTAATACGTTATTAAAATAGTGTCTATCCAGTAAAGTAAAATATCAAAATAGCGTAAGCGGGATTACATTTTTACCCTTTCACCGTTTATAATACCATAGTCTATATAGATACTGTAAAGTCTACAGTAACGTAGTGGCTATCAGAGGGCACTCAATAGGTACGGTACAAATCAAAATCATAGGGGGCTCAATCAGGATAATATGACAAGGCACACAAGGAATACCCACGTTAGGATTCTACTGATGTACACCCGTACGGGTGGTAACGCATATCCGTGACTACTGCCCACCTCGAACAACACTCCCATAGTAAAGGGTGGCCACCAATCAAATCACAAAGTAATATACATGGTTCGAAGAAGTGTGACCGTTAGGAGGTGCGACCTCACTTAGTCATGGTATAGCACCTGCTTTAGTCATTTTAATTATGACCCGAAGGTCAAGGCTATCCATCATCGTTCTCTTTCTTCAAATCCAGTAATCGCCTCCAAATCCATCCAACTTCATTCTGAAACTCCACCGCGTACACAGTTGTTAAAGTGGCTTTCGATACTGGTCTCTTTAACAATCAAACATTTAAATTTTTCGCACTGGTCAGTTCTTTTACTTTAAAAGAGTTTCATGTTTCATGTCAAAATATCATATTTTTCTTTAAACTCGTTTCAATAGTTGAGATAGAACATTTCATATTAAAATCTCCTTTTAAACCGAACTTAAAATTATGAAACAATTCCAACTTTAAAATAATTTGAATATAAATATATTAAATATATTTAAAATAGTTTAGATATATAATTGAAATGGTTTGAAAATAAATAATTTTTATTTAAAATAGAAATTTCAGATTTAGTAAAATCTATTGTTAAATATTAAGATAGTTTATAAACAAATATTTAATTATTAAAATGGTTTATTTAAAATAAGTAATAAAATAAAATTGTTATAAGATAAATAGTTTATAAAGAAAATAATTATTATAAAAATAGTTTACAAAATGGTTTAAAATATTATAGTTGGAATTAGAATCGTTTCTTCAAAATTTAACCAAACTGGAAATTATATTCCAATTTCAAATTAATTCGACTAAATTTCGTCATCTTAATTCAAAAGGATTTGACTTCCCATTTATATTCCAATTTGATTCAACAGTACCCTGAATTTTAGGTCCAATTTAAAATTTATTTTTAATGAATTTTACATGAATTTGAAGTTGAATTTAAAAAATCAATAACTTGAAAACGATTGCGTTGTTAAATATAAATTTAAATATAATAAAATATTGGTTTCGAATTTTGACAAGATTTTTAAGATGTATGTTTATTTTAATTTATAGAATTTGTTTGTAATTTTTATTTTGGAAAATAAACAACTTTTTGTTTGAAATATTTTGCGTCCTATATAAGTGTTTCCAATATTTCATGGAATAAGTTGATTTGTCTATTTTATTTTATTTTTTGGATCGTGGCGGATTGCTTGTCACAACGATATTTTTATTTTGTCATTAGCCGTTCGTATGCAAACCGAATTTTATGTAACAGATACACAAAATTTTATAATATAAAAACACATATTTAATACACCCTGTCATTCATTTAAAATTTCCACTGCATGGACACACGCACGTTGTCACCTGCCACTTTTATCATATCCTCTGCATACAACTTAGCCTTCCGCACATGTTTGTTCATTTTATAATAGAAAGAAAAATGATTGTCCATCCAAAGTCC